>PVJC01012852.1:0-38974 GCA_004026665.1 Murina feae
AACTACTAACGAAGCCTCCTCTGCTTCACCTCGCAGCGTCTATAATGAAACAATTGTTACTTTTACTGGTTAGGCCGGAGCTGCTCTTTCCTTCAGCTCCGGAGGATTCTATGATTGTTACAATGTTTCAAAAAGCTGTGTTTCGCTAGAGGCAGTTTAATCGGAGCTGAGCTGAAGGGCTCAGCTTCACTTTCGCTCCGGCTGTAATGGAAAGGGCTGTTTACTCAGGTCCGTGAGTGGCGGCCGCCATGTTGGCTGGGCTAATTTGCATACAGCCGCTCTGATTGGCTGGTGGGCGTGGCTTACCCTGTCTCGGAGAAATGGTTAATTTTAATATTTCGCTTTTATTAGTTTAGATTACTTTTTTATTATTGAAGCTAAATCTATTTTAGATTGACGAATGTAAAAGTCATTGATTCCAAATATTTTCAATGTACTCAAACTTAAAAAAGAAGTATGGATAAGCACAATTGTTAGTCTTTATTTTAAATAATTTTCTATTTAAAATGTGAGAATTTTTATTTTATTTTTTATTTAATTTATTGGGTGATATTGATTTAACAATCCACAGGTCTTAAGTGTACATTTCTATGATACATAATCTGTATACTGTAGATGATTTGACCACCCAAAAACAAATCATCTCCTGTCACCATGTATTTGGCCCACTTATCCTTTACTCCTCCCTCAACCCTCTTGCCATATTTTTGTCTGTGTCTATGAGTTTCAGTTTTATATCCCACATATGAGTGAAATCAATGGTTCCTAGCTTTTTCTGACTTATTTTGCTTAGCATAATTATTCATGGTGGGCAAGACATAGAAACAATCACAGTGTCTCTGTAGAAGATTGGATAAAGAAGATGTAGTACATATATACTATAGAATACTACTCAGCCATAAGAAAAGATCAAATACTACCATTTGTGACAAATTTGGATGGATCTTGAGAATTTTTAAATATGCAAATTAATTTCACTTGAGAATTATATATGTAAGCCATCCTTTGCTGATTTTAATGACTCATTCTTTATAAAAAGTTTTTTTTTTTTTGCTTAAAATATTACAAAGTGTGAAAGAAGAAACATGGAAAATAAATTGCTCGCAAATCACACCCTAAATTAATGACAGTCAAAATAGAACTTAACTTCAACAATTCTGAACTATTTAAAAATATATCGAAGCTCTATAAGATTTCCCTAAAGAACTCTTTTTTTGCAAGGGGGGGGATTACTCCTCACCTCAGGATCTTTTTCCACTTACTATTTATTTTTAGTCGGGGGAGTGGGGGAGAAAAAGAGAAAGAGAGAGAAACATCAGTGTGAGAGAGACACATTGATTAGTTGCCTCCCACATGTGCCCCAGCTGGGACCAGGGGGCAATCTGCAGCCCAGGTACGAGCCTTTGACCAGGTACCCAACCTGAGCCCCTTCAGTTCATAGGCCAACACTCTAACCTTTGAGCACAGTGGCCAGAGTATTTCTCTAAAGAACTCTTGTCAATAGTCTGCCCAAGAATGGAAATGGAGTATGTTATCATAACATATACTTTTGCTTAACAATCTTTTTTATTTATTTTGGATGCATGTCTACTCAATATAAAATATATATTAGTTTAAAGCAAAAAAGTAGAAAGTTACCTCAAATCTTCCACATATGTGTATTTAATAGTACTGAAATTTAGAAGAATATAAATTTATAACATGCACATTAAAAAGTCTAATGAGCCCAAATGGTGTGGCTCAAAGGTTGAGTGTTGACCTATGAACCAAGAGGTTGCGATTCCATACTGGTCAGGGCACATGCCTGGGTTGCTGACTCGATCCCCAGTAGAGGATGTGTAAGAGGCAGCCAATGATTCTCTCTCATCATTGATGTTTCAAGCTTTCTCTCCCTTTCCCTTCTTCTCTGAAATCAATAAAAATACATTTTTATAAATGTCTAAGGAGTTTAATTCTATTATCAAATGTCTAGAGTGAGAACTGGAGAGTGAGGAGAATAGCAGGTACAGGGAACCTCCTTCAATGAAAGTAGCTCCATTTTTGTACATTTTGAGTACTACGGCGCTGTTTTAAGTATTGTTTGAACTATGGGTTCCAAGAGTGAAAACGATAGCAATAAGAAATAATGACAGTGACAAAAATGAGATTCGCTAGTCAACTAGACAGTTTCCAACCTTCAGATTTTTATACTTGTAGATGAGTTCCCGCAGGAAAATATATATATTAAATGTCATATTATTTTTTTCTTTACTGAAGATTTCCTCCTTTCATACTGTTTTCCCTTCATTCTTTCCTTTCTTCTACCCATCTTTCCCTGTTTCCCTTCTTTAATGTTAATGTATAAGAGGTTAAAAATATAAAATATAGAAAATGTAATTTAAAAAAAATAGTAAAGCCCAGCTGGTTTGGCTCAGCCATTGAGCATTGACCTTTGAACCAGGAGGTTGCAGTTCGATTCGCACTATGGGCACATGCCGGGTTGCAGGCTGGATCCCAGCGCAGAGTGTGCAGGAGGCAGCAGGTCCATGATTCTCTTTCAACGTTGATGTTTCTATCTCTCCTCTCTCTCCCTCTCTGAAATCAATAAAAATATATTAAAAAATAAAATATAATAAAATCCATCCATGTACTAGTATATATTTCTCTTATATTAACACTGCATAACTTGAAAATGAATAATTAACATTACAGATATGGACAACATATTGGACTTCTGAAACTCATTTGTAAGACTTGCTCGCTATTTAGAAAGTCAGGGCAATGACCACTTCAGCTGAAATTTTGCTGCTGCTGCTAGTTTATAAAGGGCTCTTGAGAGTGGATGTCCAAATTTAGTACATTGATCTATAGTCATGGTTAATAATATCAGTGGAGAAAAAGTATCAATTGTTTGGTTTTTTTTGTTTTTACCCCAGCTGCATCAGATTCTCCTTTTATAGCACATTGGTTCATGTAAGGTCTCCTTCTGTGTGTGTGTGTGTGTGTGTGTGTGTATTTTGTTGTTTATTCAGTCATTTATTAACTCGTTCCTCTTTTATCTCATTTTCTTTTTCAACTCCCCTTTTTCCTCCATAAGCAGCTAATATAATTTATGTGATGTATTCCTTTGTAAAATGTGTAATGTTAACTTGTGTCAATATTATTTTATGTATATGAATATCATTGCTCTATGGATCAGATCCTGTTTCTCACTTTTCTTTACTTGGCAAATGGTTTTAAGATGGTTTCACCATTTGACCTCAATACCTATCTATTATGTCTGTTTCCTGCAAACTCTGTGGAGTGTTTTCATTGTGAGCATTTCCCCCCTGTCATTGTCCATTTCTCCTGAAACTTCCACCTCCCACAAATAGATACTCAAGAAGATTTCTGGGTCATAGGGTGTACATGTGCTTAATTTAACACTGTTCTGCCATATTGCACTCTAGAGTGGTTGCACTTATCTGTAGCTCCATCAAAATATTTACATGTTTATAAATTACAAATAAGCAGTTGTTTCATTTTTCATATTGATATATTCTTTTCACATCTTAGAGTGAGGATAAAGCTGAAAAACCATCTAGCAAGTATAATTTCCCTTGAAGTAAAGTCCCATAATCCCACACAGGATGTTTTCTGGCTTTTGGTCTTTTTGAATGATGATAGTTAAATACTAATAACATGTCATTATTGCTTTAATTTGTACTTTCTAATCACTAATGAGTATGGGCTTTTCTTCATATATTTATAACACTTTTAAATTTCCCATGAATCATCTTTATTTTACTAATTGCCAAGATACTTGTTTTTTTTTCTAGTGGGATGTATTTTATTACTTTATATGACAGCATAAAATATTAGCATGTAACAGCATAAAGATGGTGATCATTACAAAGGTGGTTAATTGTGTATCACCTGCCACATACAAGGAACTGAAAAAAAATCATTCAAATCAATTAAATGGTAAAATACTATTTTAGTGAACTATATATCCATGTAGTATAATAATTTTCAACAAATTTTTGCATGCATTTTACAATTAACATATTTTTCAAAATTTCTGTATTTGATGTCACATGATAATTCTCAAACTGTTAAAACCATCTTATGGATTGATAAGGAGTTATTTGTATATTCACTTGGTTATTGTAGTGTGGTTTTTGCAGTATTCGTAGGAAGTTGGAGAGGCAATGCAAAGGGGAAATGTTAACTACATGACTGTGTTCCCTGTATTATCTGATACTCACCATTGGAACCAAGAATAAGGATAAAACAAGTGGGAAAACCTTTGAACTATAGTATTGCACCAACTCTGGTGGGAAACTGAGTGCATGGAAAAGTTTAGCAGAGCATATTATATAGTTCATGATCTCAGATAAATATCCAGGCAAGACCTTAGTTTTCTGTATTTTTTCCAGCAATGTTATTAATGATTCTAAACAGTTTTTTATGACTAGAAGCATTTTTCATTTCACTGTATACTTATGTTTTGAAAATTTGCAGTTATTTTTTGAGATGTGAAAATTAAACAAATAAATCCAACAGAAGTAACACCAAGATTATGTGGCTATTTCTTTTCATAGAATATGCTCTGCAGAAAAGTGACAATGCAATTTCCATTTAAAATCATCTGTCATAAATAACTCTTACTCCTGACTAACAGAAAAAAGTGTGTTTTTCCTCTTTCAGTACTAAATTTTTCTTTAGTGGTGTCACCACTATCTTTTATGTTATTTTCTCATTTTATGTGTACAATAGCCTGGGATTGTTGAAATAAATGTAAGGCCCATCTGAAGATAAAGTTTTCTTGGAGTAAGTTATGGAAAAGTTGTTTTTGTTTGTGTAATTGTGGACATTTTTATGGACTTCTTTTGCCACTTCATTAAAGCATTTCCCTTGCTTGCTACTGGTAATATGCTTTTCAATGTATATCAAAATCATTAAAATGTTAGAGACTCAATCATGCCATGTTTAGCATTTCCCATTAAAATCAATGTTGAGCAATAGGTAATTTCACACAGGCATCTGTGAAGCACATTGAAAATGTAATTTGCCAACAAGTATTTATTTTTATTTAATTATAGCCTAGTATGACATACATACATTTTTCTAAGATAAAGCTGGTAGCATCCATAAATATGTAAGCACTATAACTTTGGACAATTTTATCTAATTTATATCCAGCTCACATAGCCACAAATTAGGACCCTCTGATTTGTGCCAAATATTTGTCCCTGGATTATTTTGACAGCTCACATTAAATGGACCAAAGAAATTAAATGTAAGCTGTTGATACATTATATAGTACTACTTTTTTTATATGAAAATTACCTTTTTAGGTAGCTAAATTTACAGGACTCAGTGCAGAATGAAAATGTAGAGTTCTTTGTTCAAACATTATTAAGAATTTCAAAATGGCAATGGCAAAGCTTCCTTAAACCAAGCATAGGACCTTCTGAGCGCAGGGACTTGTACTACTTACTACACAGGCAATACACACACACGTGAAGTTGCTCTCTCTAGCATTTCCGCTGCTTCTACTCAGGAATATCTTGCAAGTAATGAAGAAAAGACACAACATGGAAATCGGTTTATCTGAGCCACGTTGAAGGTGTAGCAACTCCTTAAGGGGAGTGTCATAGCAAAATCCCAATGGCTTTTTTCTACCACCCCCATTCCACGATGGAATATGGAACTTGATACTTTTCTAGTTGCTTGTTCCCCAGGAAATAATTATATTGGTGGTTGCACAAAACTGGTCTAAGCAATGTACATTCAGTGATGTTTTCTTTATAGCAGTGTGAACAAAACGCATGTGTTTGATATTTAATAGATTTCCAACAGCAACATTTTGCATGTTGTGTTCGATACGTTTTATGTGTTCAGGTAAGTTGATGAAACCCGAGTACATGTGGTTCCAGAGAACTCTGAACTGATGTTCTCTGAAATAGTGTGCTGAGTTGGTTTGCCAATGCAAAGCAGTGTCTTGTATGCCCTACGGACCCGGGCTAGAAACAGCACACAATTTTCACATTATACTTGAATTTGTCTTTTTAGGGATGCAAGTTTTGGAATGGAATGGAATTCCTTTAACTTCTAAAACATATGAAGAAGTGCAGAGTATCATTAGTCAGCAAAGTGGGGAAGCAGAAATATGTGTAAGACTGTGAGTTTTTCCCCATCTTTTTGTTTCCATTTTTTGGCTATTCATGGCTCTTTTAATTTAAAATTGTTAAGGTGGAACCTTTGCCAGTCAGCAAGATTTTCTGTAATTAGAAAATAAAGAGAATACAAGTTTTATAGATTTCTTGTGTTCAGAATTAAAGTTTAATGCACAGAAAGAATTCAGATAATTTTGTCTCTGACTAATGTCAATAGCTCTCCCCTTTCATCCTTCTATTGAAACACGCTTCATATAAATGAAAACCTAAACCCATTTAGATTTCATGGATGTGTATAGTATTTCAAAATAAACTTACATTTAATCCATAAAGATTTCACCTTAAATAATCATTTTTATCAGCTGACTTTTAACAGCATTGCCAATATATATTTGGTTAGAAGGGTGAGCATGCTTTGGAATTGCTTTATATCATGAACCACTTCTCATTTACCTACTAAAAAATATTCAGGGTAGTTGGGGAAAAGGGCCTTTTGTGTCAGGCTTCCTCAAATTCTTCCTTAATTTTTTTGTTTTAATTTTTAGGGACCTCAATATGCTCTCAGATTCTGAAAATCCCCAGCACCTGGAACTTCATGAACCACCAAAATCTGGTAAGGTGAAAGCAATCTGCTTTCGACTGTGAGTAAAAATGTAGATGTGGAAGTACAGCTGTTCCTCCACTTACAATGGGGTTATGCCCCAATAAGCCCATCGTAAGTCAGAAATATCCTTAAGTCAAAAATGCATTCAATACACCTAACTTCCCACACATCACAGCTGAGACCAGCCTACCTTAACTGTGCTCAGAACACTTATATTAGCCTACAGTTGAGCAAAATTATCTAAAATAATGCCTATCCTATTTAATAGAGGGGATATGCTAATTGCCCCTCACGCTGTTGCAAAAATGGCAGCACCCAGTCCCCTCAGCCCCACTGAGGCAGCGGGCTGGTAGCTCCACACAACTGCCTCCAGAGTCCCCCAGTCTCCTCAGCCCTCCAGCCACCCAGGGCCAGCCCAAGGCACAGGCAAGCCTCCGATGGTGGCTGCCAAGCTGCCCAGGGCCACCCGAGGCTCAGATAACCAGGGCCGGCCAAGGTTTGTGCTGCCAACAGTGGCAGCAGCAAAGGTGTGATGGGGCATGCCTTCCCCTGATCGCCAGGTTGCCTCCCGCCCCTGAGGGCTCCCAGACTGTGAGAAGGGGCAGGCCAGGCTGAGGGACCCCCCTCCAGTGCATGAATTTTTATGCACCGGGCCTCTAGTTTATTATAAGTTGTTGAGTAGCTCATGTAACTTATCATGAGTATTACCTTTGCACCGTTATCAAGTTGAAAATCATTAAGTCAAACTATCATAAGTTGGGAACAATCTACAATTATTGAGGCAGATGTTGCTGTAGATAAAGATATAAACTTAAACATAGATCTAGACAAAAATAAAGTGATAGACTGATGGATGTTTATATATTTATGTAATAGTAAAGAAAATCAAAAGCTACATTGTAGGTACATTTTTAGCATTCTGGGGAAACACACATTTGCATGTTAGACCCATTAAAGAAAAGGATATAAAATTCTTGCTGTATGATTTCACATTTTGATTAAAAAATATCACTTATTCCTTTGTTTAACAATATATTGAGCACTTCCTATGCATTCTGAGTCTAGATTATTACACTAAATAAAAAGACCAGGGCCTGTTGAAATGATAATACACCTGCAAATGTAAATATACTCTTTGAAATTTCTCCCTTAGAGAAAGTTATAGTTAAGATTTAAACAAGGAAAAGTAACAGGTCATACAAATTGAATTCCAGTGAATAAAATGGAATATTTTATCTTCATACAATTTTCTATGTGAAACATTAAAAACATTTCCTTCTGAAACTCAGAATTCTTTTACTCCTCTGTGATCCTTCTAGACTTCTTAGAAATCTTAACTAATAAAAGCATAATATTAAAATTAACTGTTTCTCCGGGACAGGGGTAAGCCATGCCCACCATCCAATCAGAACTGCTATATGCAAATTAGCCCAGCCAAGATGGCGGAGGCCGCAGTCCCGGAGAAGCCACACACCGGGGCTGTGGCCTCCGCCATCTTGGGAGCCTCCTTCCTGGGAAGGCATCATGCACCTTGGGCCTTCAGATGCCTTCCCAGGTGGGAGCCTGGGGGGGGGGGCGTGGGGACCAGACGGCCGAACCCCCGCGGCCCCTGCCCGGGAGGACATGGGGTGGCTTCCCAGGCGGGTGGCCCGTAGGGTCAGTGGGAGCTGTGGCCGGCCTGAAAACTGCCCTCAGCCCCTCACCTAGGCTTGCCACACCCCCTGGGGTGAGGGTCTCCACTGGGGAGGTTGGCCAGCTTGCAAACAGACATTGGCCCTTCACCCAGGCTCACCAGGCACACCAGCAGGTGGACATCCCCAGAGGGGTCCCAGACTGGGAGAGGGCACAGGCCAGGCTGAGGGACTACCCCTCCCCCCCGCCAGTGCACAAATTTTTGTGCACCAGGCCCCTAGTAAATACATAAAGGTATAATTATTTATGTATTTTTATTCATTTTTTTAAAAATGTAGGTGGTTCTTTAATATTTTGACTTTGTCATCTAGCATCAGATCAGTTCCCTGGTGTTAAGTACCTTTGAAGTCCAGGAACCTATAAAGCCATTTTATTTTGTTCTAGTGGATAAAGCAAAGTCCCCAGGGGTTGATCCTAAGCAATTGGCTGCAGAGCTCCAGAAGGTTTCGCTACAGCAGTCACCGCTGGTTATGTCCTCTGTCGTGGAAAAAGGATCTCATGCTCATTCAGGCCCTACGTCAGCAGGATCCAGTTCTGTCCCCAGCCCTGGGCAACCAGGGTCCCCCTCCGTGAGCAAAAAGAAACACAGCAGCAGCAAGGTGAGTGCACCATGTGACCTTTCAGGTACTTTCTAGTTCCTCCTTGTTTAGACTAGCAGATAGGAAATACAGTATCATTTTCTAAGTTTTTCTTATGATTTCTCATTTCCTAATTATCTACGGAAGCAAAAAACCCCAAACAAACCAGTTTTCCATTTCTGCATTCCTATGAGTTCTCTGTCATACCCCAAACAACTAAAACTGATCAGTAAGTTTCTCTATGTTAAATCTAGTTAGGTTTGTGTGCTCTTGTCAAATAAGCTATGACTGTTTAAAAAAAAAAAGTTACCAATAATCACACTTTACTTTTTCTTTTGTCTCACTTTTGACTTTTTATCTCAGTTATTCCCCAACTTTCCTCATTGAAATGCAAGGATATCTGGTTTTAGAAAGCGCCATTTTTAATTGAGGTGTAGTTTCAGGAACTTGTGTGGTCCTTCTTCTAGATTCAGTTTTCTTTCCTTGAATTTTAATAGTAAAATAATTTTAAGTAAATGTAATTGTTCACTAACTGACATTTCATCCTTTGTAACCTGAGCATAGTTTCAGTGTTAGTAAATGACTCTTCATATAAATGATTTGAAAGAAAAAAGGATACATGGCATAGAAAATTTAACACATAGCCCATAACTTTACCAATGATTATATTTGTTTGTTTGTTTTCTGTAATTATTTCACAGAACAAGACCTGGAATATTGCTCTCATTTCTAGGATAAAATTTTAAAACAAAAGGTGGCAGAACAAGCATATACACCTAAATATTAAGGATCTTTCCTTTTCCAGTTAATTATTAAAACAAGGCCAATATATAACATGTAGGAAGACTAGGGCCTTCTTTGTAGAGTGGTAAGCTGGCCTTCATTTTGGGAAATGTCTCCCTAAATTGATGCCACATTCCACATTGCTTGAAATTCTATAAGATCTGGGGTCAGGTTTATCTTCTCTCCTTTCCTACAAATATTTCATGGAAATGTAACAAGTCAGCAGTCAGTCATTTATTCAGAGTGTGAATCAGTTTACTAGATCACATGCCTGTTTTTAAGGCTTTACTAATATAAGGAACTTATTAAGGAAATGAGAACTTAAATAGAATGGGTTGTAATTATAATTGAGTATGAGATCTTATAAAATGATTTCCTGGTACCTCAGTCTAGAAGGGAACAGGAATACCCAACAAAGGAGTATAAGCATGGATTTTCATAACTTCTGTCTCCTAGGGAGCCAGTGTATATAAAAAAAATTATTCCTGTATAGATCTTTAAATCCTATGAATATTTAAATAGAGTACATTGAACCAAAGCATTCATTTTCTTAAGTAATTGAAAATACATTACTGCAGGTATAAAATTATAGTTTCAAAACAGGCTTAACAAAATGAAAAGCAGATTCATGTGGCTATAAAATTAAACATGTATTGAGAAGTATAAGCAGACAGCATAATCTGAAGCAGACAAATGGGTGAAATATATTTTCCAGGCAATGTACTCTGGCCAAATAGAAATTAATTTCAGGAGGAAGTTGAAACGGTAAATTCTATGAATGGTTTATCTATTATAATGTATGTTTTTAATATTACAGCCTACTGATGCAACAAAGGTTGTCTCTCATCCAATTACGGGGGAAATTCAGGTATGAAAGTGTTTTTTTAAAATCATCATTATGCAATCTTTTTTGATTATTTCCACCCCCTGGTCTGTTGAAGTTGTAAACACTGTTAGAACCTTTTCTGTTTTATAACATACAGATCTATAAAGGGGAAAAAGTGCAACTTGCATAGAATAGTATTTTAATACAAAGATGTGTTTTATGAAATCTACATAAGGAATTAGATGCCTTGAAACATGCCTGAAACCTTAATAGTATTAATACATTTTACATCTCAGTTACTTTATATTTGTTGAATGTATTTCCAACATGACAGATTCTCCTGGAAATTTGAAGTTTCTTTTTTGAGAGTTTCATGAGTTGAATGCTGTCCTCATTTCTTCCTCTGGTTAACAATTGTTTAAAAATTGTTGAACAATTCTCGTAGAGCTGTGTTTTTCTTACTGGGGGGAGTGGGAAAGAGGTCATGACTAATTTGAAATTGTTTAAGTCATTTCAGTGGATTTTGACCAGGAAAATAGAAAAAAAAAAGTAGTGTTAATTACTCTTTTTAGTTCCATGTATGTGTGTTTCTGTGTTAGTATAATATGTTGTAACATGTATTTCCTACTGTAATTCATAGTAAAAATGGTAGAAAATTGTAATTTGGATGATACCAAAATGTAATTTAGAGTGGATAAGAAATGTCCCATAGAAAAAATTAACACAATATAAAATAACTGAAGATAGTAAGTTTCTGATAAAGGAATGAGAACAGTGAGTCTTAGTGCAGCTCCAACACGTTCTGGAGGAAATGTGCATGAAAGACTTCTCACGAAGGATAACAGAGATTTGACCTAATTGAGGATAAGCAGGGAGAAAGGGGAGTGTAAGAAGAGAAGGTACAAGGAAAAGTTCTGCTGCCAGAGAGGCATGAAATGAAGAGGTCAGTTTTGCTGCCATGAAAGGTTCCTGTTGAGATACGTTAAGACTAAATTTAAAAGAACCTTCAATGTGAGCTGAGGGGGAGGGATCCACTAAAGAACACAGTGATCAGTAAACATTTCTGAGTAAGGAAAAGACTAATTAAAACTCATACAGCAGTGGCCAACAGGAAATAATATAAAGGGGCTGACACACAAAATAATAAATTAAGTGATTGTCTAGGCACTCACTGATTAAAACAAAAGTGGAATGTGACAGCAGAAGAGAGAAAAAAGTGCCGGAGGTGGACACCTTTCTAAGGACGCAGCAGGGTGAAGCCTGATGACATATGTTCTCTGGTGACTCACTGCTGCTTCCCACTCTGAGGCCAGGCCTTGATCCTTCATTTTAGACAGAAAAGGAAAGAAAAGAAATAAAGCTAGCTTTTCTGGTTCACAGTTTCTCTCTCTCCCATTTTTATTTATTTCTTTTATTTATTTTATAATGTTTTTTCTTTATTGATTAAGGTATTACGTATGTGTCCTTATTGCCCCACTGACCCTCCATCTTCCCACTCATGCCCTAACCCCCGCCCCCTTTTTTTAATACTTCTTGCTCTTGGACCAGTATTTGCTATGATTTTTGTTGTTGTTGTTGTTGTTGTTTGTTCTTCTGTAGTAGAAATTGTATAGTAGAAATTGTCACTAAACACTTCCTTTCTAACTCTTGGCATATTTTTTCCCTTTTTTTAAAAATTCCCTGATAACACTGGCTTTATCTTTCTTTCTTTTTTTTCTTTAAGCAAAACCTTATTCTAAGTAACACCTTATATAGACACCCAATGATTGCCAGCACTTGACTAGTTCTGGTTGAGGATTACTGGGGACAGGCATCTCCTCTCTTGGAAGTAAACTGTTAGCAACTCTAAATGTTTAAGGTCCTGCAGGGTAAATTTCAAAAAGCACTATCTTAAAGAAGCCTGCAAGTTTTCATTTCAACAATAAATGGTTTTGGAAAAACAAAACCAATAAATAGTTTTGGTGTTTTATCAGTTAAAAATAAACTTTAAGACTGACAGAGAAAGGAGAAAATAGGGAAGAACTTCTTAAAAATTTGGAAGCTGTTCTAAATCTCCGAAATTAACTTCAGAGTAACTGTATATTTCAGCATATAGTTACTGCAGTGCTGACTTCCCAGTGCTCCTCTTCCTTCACAGTTCTTTGTTTCAAGATGCTCACACTCTAGGCTTTTCTGTATAGAGAAAAGTTATCAAAGATTCCTTTTTTGGCACAAAACATTATAACCAGATCCAAATTATGCTAAAATTAACAATTATTTTAATTATGGAATTTTAGGTAAAGTTTGGCTCATCTGAATTATCTCATTTTCAGTGTAACTATTACATTTCTGTTTTGTATGATTATAAAATTTGTTAGTATTTTTATTTATGGATTTTCTACTTTAAAATACAACTGTTTTGCTTTTTGTTAATTGGTAAGAACATCAGAGTTGTCTTATTATAATACAAAAAGACCCTTTCAATTTTGAAGTAGTAAAATGGGTTATTTCACTTTGAATTATGCAAGCTTCTCAAATATTTATTAGGAATATAAATCCTTTACTCTTCAGTTACAATTTTGCAACAGCTATTAAGCATCTATGGGGCAATGCCTCTTCTTTCCTCTTCAGCTTCTAAAATTGAAGAACAAGATTTCATTATCTTAGCCTCTCACTCTACTAGAAAAACAGCAGAACAGAAAGAAAAGCTTCAGGTTTAACATCACATAATCCTAATAAAAGAGTAATATGCAAATTAACCATCACACCCTCACTCCATCACTCTGTCAGAAAGATGGCTGAGGCCACAGAGGTGGAGCAAGCAGGAGGCTGGCATTGCCCCTGGCGATGGAGGGAGCCAAGCTTCCTGCCTGCCCTGGCTGGCCCTGAACTCCGCTCAAGGCTATAATGTTTCAATTATAGAAGATAAATAAATCCCAGGTACCTGCTTTCAGCCAGCTGGCCTCTGCTCAAGGAGGGGTTGGGAGCCTCAGTTGCCAGGAGCAACCTGACCTGGGCTCCACTTAAAGCTACAAAGTTTCAATTATAGAAGTTAAATAAATCCCAGATTCCTGCTTCCAGCCCATGGAGGTGGCCAGCCTGAAAACGGCCATCAGCCCCTCACCCAGGCTGGCCAGGAACCCCAGTGGGGACCTCCACCCAGGCTGGTCACACTCCCAAGGGGTGAGGGTCCCCACTGAGTGTCTTGACCAGCCTACAAACAGCCATCAGCCCCTCATCCAGGCTGGCCAGGCACCCCAATGGGGACCCCCACCCTGATCCGGGATACCCTTCAGGGTAAACCAGCCGGCCCCCACCCATGTACCAGGCCTTTATCCTATATAATAAAAGGATAATATGCAAATGGACCCTAACAACAGAAATACTGGGAATGACTGGTCACTATGACACATACTGACCACCAGGGTGCAGATGCTCAATGCAGGAGCTGCCCCCTGGTGGTCAGTGTACTTGCACAGGGGGAGCTCTGCTCAGCCACAAGCCAGGCTGATGGCTGCCAGTACATCGGTGGTGGCGGGAGCCTCTCCTGCCTCCTCAGCAGTGTTAAGGATGTCTGCCTGCAGCTTAGGCCTGTTCTCTGCTGGCAAGTGGATATCCCCCAAGGGCTCCTAGGCTCCAGAGGGATGTCTGATTGCCAGCTTAGGCTCGATTCCTCAGGGAGCGGGCCTAAGCCAGCAGATGGACATCCCCTAAGGGGTCCCAGACTGCGAGAAGACATAGGCTGGGCTAAGGGATCCCCCGGAGTGTACAAATTTTTGTGCACTGGGCCTCTAGTGTAATATAGGAAGAGGTAAATTTTACACTTTCTGAAATATTCCTGCATTTCAGTAGTGATAGCTTTATCTTTAAATAATGATTCCACTCACTGCTAATTATTTGGTGAAATGCAAATGACATTTTATAATAAGTGTATCAACTAGTCAATTTAATTTCAGAATTTCAACTGTATGCATGAATGTTAAACATTTGCTATTTTCCTAAAAGTAGATATTTTGTTTAAAAATGCAACTAGAATTCACTGTATGATTTTCCTTCTAAATGAATTTTAAACAGGCCAGAACTTTCACCTCAGAAAAAGTGAATAGCACTTTTGTTAGTAATTAACATGGGAACTCTCAATGAAATTAGACATTTACTGGTCTGTTCAGTTTCAAATAAAATGGAGATGAGGATTGATCCTTCTTATAAGAACAAAAAAGAAATACTTGTAAAATATTGATTGGCAATGTAATTATGCTTTTTAAAACAAAACAAAAATATTCACCAAATATTTTTCTGTCTCTTTAAGCTTCAAATCAACTATGATCTTGGCAATCTCATAATACATATTCTCCAAGCAAGAAACTTAGTCCCTCGAGACAACAATGGTTATTCGGACCCCTTTGTTAAAGTGTACCTTCTTCCAGGGCGAGGGTAAGTAAAGAAACAATTTCTTCTAAGTAATGCATCCCCTGATTTAAAAAATAATGATATAATATCTTCTAGCCTCTAATGTCAAGGAGTTGAATATCATTTCCTTAGTTTTACCCACATGAAATATTTATTTATAAGTAGCAGATGAGGTGGAATTAAAATGTATAATTAAGCCATAAAGGGTTCTAAGAGAGCCATTGGTCATAATAAAGCCTGCCTCAGTGAGAGAGAGCACAACAGTGATCAGATTCCGGAAGCCACTCTTGCTATGACCAGTCAGATTGTCTGTGACATCATTTAAGGAAGTTATTTATGGGAGATTTGAAAATGACCTTACATTCCCACATTTATCTGCGAAACCAAGGTTCAAGGACACATAACTTAGTACATTATTTCATAGGACATGTGTGTTATCCAATATGTTAAATGTTCATTAAGTGACTTGTTGATGCATCCTTATTCATATGCATATTTCAAATCAGTGTTTTAAAAATACTAATAAAATAAAAAAAAACAAGAGTCAGTTGAAATGTCTACTTTGGTAAATAAATGAAAATTATCTCTGAATCTGTTGTGTGATATATAAAATATTCATATAAAGCAAACTGGAGATTTTTAATTTTTATGTAATAAAAGCAAATTGCTATGTTCTAATATATAAATCAATACTCAAGGATAGTTTCAAAACAGTGATTTGGACCCAGAAGATTGTTATACCTTATGTGGACAATTTATATTAGCCAAATTAGCATAATGGAAACATAAGTAATCAACCAAAATTTTGGATTGGTAACTTGAATAGTCTGGTTTTATTTTTGTTCCTTTTGTTTATTTTTTTAATTTAATTTGAGGACTGACATTCAAATATTACTTTTTACTTGAAAATTTTCTATTTCCTAGCCAGTCATGTTTCATTTTGCCCACATATATGCCCTCCATACAGATTATTTTAAAGTACATGTCAACTATATAACTTTTTTCTGCAAATATTTCAGTATATGTTTCTAAAAGGTAACTCATTTCAAAAATAATAATAATACCAAATATAACCCTAATAATTTTTTTAAAATGTATAAATAGTGCCTTAATTTCCCCAATTGCCTCATGATATTTTCCTAGTTAGTTTGATGACCTAAATTGATATTTATAGAACATTTTACACATCAATTACAGAATATATATATTCTTTTCAAGTGTACACAGAACATTCACCAAGATAAACTATGTTCTGGGCTATAAAACAAACCAACAATTTAAAAGCATTGAAATCATACAAAAGCATGTTTATGACTGTATTTGGTTTGTTTGAACAGGATCCAAATTAGGGTTCTGCCTTGCATCTGAATGTGCTATGTGCTAATTATATCACCCAGGCACATCACCAACTCCTTGAGATTTAGTTTGCTCATTGATATTGAGAGAGCCAAGGTAGGCAGAGCCATAATTTTTAGTTTGTCAGGGGAATCAAATTAGACAACTTGCAGAAAATAATTTGGAAAATGCCAGGTACTCTAACAAATTCAGTATACAGCCTTTAATTTAATCCTACCTGATAATTTTATCTAGAAACATATTGCTGGTATAAATTAAATAGTTCTAATTTATTGACTTAATATTTGAAGATCATCAATTAGCCATATAATGCAAGAAAAGAGAGATTTTATGTAAATTCATTTATATCTTTATGTATTAGTGATAACTGTAATTTGACTAAATGTTTTTAAACATTTGTCAGTGGGTGTAACAACAAACTAATAACTTCATTCTGTTTTTGATTGGGTCATTAGATCTTCAGTGTTATTTAATCACAATATAATGGGATAAGAGGAGATCACTGCCACGGGTACATCTCTATTTAACATTTGCTAATGAGTTAAAACACTATCTCTTAGTTTCTATCTTTAATAATATCCTGGAGTGTCATCTTTCAAACAATATTAAAGTACCTTTCTTTACAGGACTATGTTTCAGTTAGACTATTGCTCACTTGAATAAGCAGAGAGGACAGGCAGAGAACATGAATGTCAGTCCATTCTAGGGTAGCAGGGTAAGGTGGGAACTATAGTGAAATGGAGAGTGAGATTCCCACCTAAAGCCATCCTTATGCAGCTTGTCAAACAAAGCATTCCTGCTTGGTGGGATTCGGCCCAAAGGCAGCTAAATGCTACTCTTATTCAATTCCTGTTCCTTTATTAAATTACTCCTAATTATTACAGCGGCTGAGGCCACGGGGTTTGTTGCACTTGTGAGGTATTATTTTTACGTTAGCTGAAAGATTATTTTCTGACGCAGGTCATTTGTAGGGTATGGTGTAGCTCCCTACTTATTATTCTCCTGTTTTCTTCCTTCTGTTCCTAACTTTTTTCTTCCTGTCTTTCCTACTTCCTGTTGTATCCTTCACTTCCGCTCTTGGAATCAATGCAGTCAAGTCATGGTTGTCCAGAATGCAAGGTAGAGTTGACTCTCTTTCAGTGTTAAGCTGTGATGTACTGTCTAGAGTTTTTTATTTTATTTTTACCTTTTCCTGTACCTGCAACTATAGTTCAACTTGAGCTGTGATTTTTATTTTCTACATGTTGGTGTCTGTGAATTAGACAAATAGCCAATTGTTCCAACCAAAACATGACTAAATAGTTTTAGCAGATGTATGCAATAGAACATAGAAAACTGGAAAATATTTAAAACATGAAAGAGTATGAATAAGGAAATATCACCCTGAAATTAGGCATATTGCAAATTTTTTTTAATATATATATTTTTTTAATTTCAGAGGGGAAGGAGAGGGAGAGAGACCTAGAAACATCAATGATGAGAGAGAATCATTGATCGGTTGCCTCCTGCACGCCCCCTTCTAGGGATTGAGCCCACAACCCAGGCATGTGCCCTGACCAGGAATTGAACTGTGACCTCCTGGTTCATAGGTCAATTCTCAACCACTGAACCACATGGCTGTGCACAGAAGTTTTTATTCATAACGCTTACAGTAAAATTCATGTAGCCTCCCATGTGATAATCATGCCTTAAGTTCACCTGGGTCTTCTGTTACAGATTTTAAAAATCTAGTCATTTTCAAAAGGAATTATCTGATCTGGATGTCTAGTACTAGATGTATATCTCATCTTAAAGACAATAGTTGTCTGGTCTTTATCCTTCACTTAGACTTTGATATGGAAACATTGCCATGCTCCGATACCTTCTGCACAACAAAATGATTGCTGTGCAATATAGGATGCCATAACTGCCTGTTTTAGAGCATTAGCAATAACATATGAGCATCTTTAGTTTGCCAAGACTTGGAAACTGTTGCATCATTACATTGTCAGCTAAGGCTATCTCTCAAAGCATAGCCACAAGTTTCCATTGGCACATCTCATTGCATTATAAATTAAATGTGTTACTCAGTTAGGGAAGAGAATCTTGTACCATCTGTAGCAATAAGGTGATGAGAATTTTAATTCCACCAGAATATTAATGGTACAGAATTTGTTTTTGTCAGTGACATTAAAATTTGACATTTGTACTAATCCTGACAAGCTGTGCCCAAAAGAGGCTGTTTCTGATTTTTAAAGGTATAAATATTTAAGTATTTTAAAGATTAAGATTATTCACCAAGTCTTTCTACTGCCCAGAAACTTTTTGTTTCCTTGCAGCTACATAACTATGGCAAAGAGTAAAATATACTGTGAAAGGCTGCTTGTTAGGGCTGGCTCTGTCAATTTAGGATGCCATCCGGATCTCAGACTGACACGCAAAATTACTTATTTCAAAGACATAAGTGTCATTTTGGAACAGACATTATCGGTCATTTTATTCAGAACCTCGCTGTCTTTTATCAAGAGAAACTGGGGGGGGGCATTGTCAGAACGGCAGTGCTTGTCGCTGTTTACCTTAGAAGAAAACCTGTTTTTTGAGTGTAAATACTGATTGAAATGTCTAGGCTGGGTTGGATTACAGTTTAGAAGATCTAGAAATCACTTTCTCACCCTGTATTTCATCTAGACGTCACTTTTATCATCATCCCTGAGAACTGGCAGGGAGAGAAGGAGTTGTGATGGCAAGGTGCTAGCACTGTCAGCTAGGCTGAAGAGGCCAGTGAGTGAAGTCTAAGAAATTGCATTTGGACTTCAGCCCTGCCCAGTACAAGTTGTGAGGTTTCTCTAAAACGATCCCTTTCCTGCTAGATAGGACTTACAACAGCCCCCTCCTGGGCCTTTTGTGGAACACCTGGAGCAATATCCCAAGTGATCACGGGTGGCACTTAATACGCTCTCAATAAATGGCAGCTGTTGTCATTGCTAATCATGTGTACAATAAGCTTCACGTAGCCAGTGGTCAGTTATCTCTGTGGGGAAAAGATACAGAATGCTTAGACTACTAAATTATTTCCAATTATTTTACGACACTATATAGAAAATCAGACATCTTTCTTTTCTTCAGTTTCAATAATAAAATGTAGCCCTGGCTGGTGTTGCTAAGTGGTTAGAGCATTGGCAGAGCACTGCGGGGTGATGGGTTGGATTCCTGGTCAAGGGCACGTACTTGGGATGCAGTTTTGATCTCCAGTCCTGGTCAGGAAGTGTGAGGGAGGCAATCAGTAGATGTATCTCCCTTACACCCATATTTCTCTCTCTCTCTCTCTCTCTCTCTCTCTCTCTCTCTCTCTCTCTCTCCCTCTCTCTCTCTCTCTCTCCCTCTTCCTCTCTCTTTCTCTCTCTCTCTCCCCCCCAACCTCCCTACCTGTCTCCCTAAAAAAAATTGAAAAAATATATATCCTGGGTGAGGATTAATAAATAATAATAAAAGAATTTAATACATTTGTCATTTCACTGGTCCAGTTTTTTTGTCTTCTTTCATTTCTTCTTTCCACCCTCTGCTCGATATACTCATAAGCTCAGAAAGCCCAAATATCAGCCAAGATGAGGCAAAAGGAAGATAAAGAGCCTGAAGAGCCCACGAACTCAGTACTTGTCCCTGTGTAATTGAGAAATAGAAATAAGGCTACGGGAGAGATCTCATCCTGGTTTCCTTTCATTACACTTTTGGACAAAGTACATAATTTTTTCCATTGATGAGAGTTTGCTATGACTGAAGCTGATTTTAGCTATCATGATACCTATAAACCTAGTTCCTGGCTGGACTTTCTCTAAACAGCCTTGTTAGCATGAGCGATTTTCTACGCGTCCCATGTAAAGCAGACCCAGGTGTTGTATATATTTAGAATTTGAAGGCCAAAAATTGTTTCACTGCAATGAATTGTGAAAGAAAAAAAAAGTACAAGAATGTTTCAGGGGTGCAACCAATAAATATTTAGCACAGACTGCTCCAGGTACTGTGCTAGGCTCTGAGGTTAGAGTTGACGACACAGACATTGTTTTTGACCTCAGGAAGCACAGAGGAAAATAAAGTGATGGTCCATAAACACACTATTTCACAGAAAATTAGCTTATAGAATGGAATGTGCTCTGCACATCTTCTAAATTGAAAGAAGAGTAATTTTGGAAAAAAATTATATACATTTATTGAAAATATACATACTTTGCATTAAAGGAATATTTTTTTTTCAATAAAGAAAAACCAAATAATTTTTAAAATGAGGGCCTTAAGTTTTAGTTACTTTTATAAAAGTCAAACACAAAGAAACCATCATATTCCATTCTTCATTATCAGTAATTTTAAATTAAAAAGAGAAACTCAGAGAACTGTTTTCAGCTGGATGAAGGTAGAATGATTATGTTTCAAATTTCTTTTTCTGTCTATCTTAAAAGCCTATCTGCTTATGACTGGCCAATAATAAAAAAAATAAGAAAAGAATAAATTAGTAAAACTTCACAGGAATGAATGTTTAGTTTTGTTCTGTTTTTTATAAACACCATGCCCCATATTGATAAATAGACTTTTTATTTTCACTCCTTATTAGAAAAACCTCTCTGATTATTAGATATAGCTAATTGTCCTAATATAATATCATTATGCAATCTTCCCGGGAGAGAATTTAGTGTTTACTAAATAAGGAAGAAAAAAAGGAATTGAGCTCCTCTATTTTCTCAACCTGAATTTCTGCTCCCATTTAATCCCCATGCTTATCTGGTCATTTTCAACTTGTAATTGTGTAATGTGGCAACACAGCCCACTGGGATCATGCTCAAGATGGTCAGGACATGATAATTATTTTTTAAAAAACACCCAGTGTTACTAAAGAAATAGTTTTGTCTGGCCATTTCTGCATGTCAGAAAATTCAAGTGCAAAAAGACTACAAAGGAATTCATTGGCATTTACACAGGACAGCCAGGGACGGTGGACGGGGCTCAGGAACGAGGTGTGTTTTCCTCCATTAATCATAAAGGCCAAAATACGAGAGAACTGGAGAACCAACTCATTATTAAGATTAAGGTACACTATTAAAATAAACATCTAAATTTTTCCCCAAACAATTTTAGTTATTTGAGTGTATCTGGGAAAAAGTAAATATTTATAGTAATTATCTTTAATTCCACAACACTTAGGATATACCCATTCAGGATTCCCCTAAGCAACTCTAAAATTTACCTAATTTTTAAATATTTTATATGTACATGCATGTATCTAAGTTATATTATCTATATGAAATATATATTTAAATAGTAAATATGTATATTTAAATTGACTTTAAAAACTTTAAATTGTAGGATAAAGCAGACCAACTAGACACTACTCTAGGGCAAATAAACCTAAAGGCATCCAACATATTTTTACATTTTCATTGTGCATTTAAGTAAAAATAAGGTTTAAGACATGAGTATGATGAGGTGATTGCATAGTAATTCAAAACAAAATGTCATCTTAAAATATCTGCATGCCCTTCAGGTTGACTATGAAGGCATCACTTAAGGTGGATAATCAAGGTAACTCTTTCTTTTCTTCCAATTCAGTGCCGAGTACAAGAGAAGGACTAAATATGTTCAGAAAAGTCTTAATCCTGAGTGGAATCAAACAGTAATTTATAAAAGTATCTCCATGGAACAGGTATGCAGTGATGATGTTCTGTGTGACAGATTTAGTATAATATGTGAATAGTAATGACAACATTATTGAAACTATAATCTAAATTTCAGAGAGAAAGACTACAAATAGAACAGGAAGACATCCATATGCAGTAACTTAGGGATGAGTTGTCTTCTGAAATGAGGTTTATCATTTGCCCTTGGGAAGATTTCTAAATTGACTATGAAGGCGAAGCAGGATATAAATTGTAATACGGGTTTTTGAATTTAAAATAACTTAAATTTACCTGCAGAAATAAGAAGCACTAATGTGTTTTTTGACAATTTACTGAAACCAAAAACACTCTAAATACTTTGTCTAAATAACCTAGACAGTTTTGCAACCTATATCCCATGTATTTAAAGCGTATTTATGGATTTTAAATTCTACTTTTAAAGATGAGGGGTGGATTAACAGGATATTAATAAAATTTACAAAATAATGAGGTCTCATGATATCATACTAGGCTGGAGTACAAAGTCATGGATATTTTACTTAATATTTAGTATAAACCCACATAATTTTAGATAATATTTCAGGTATTTTTATGTACATGAAAAGATTTTTAAGGAAGTGAAAATAAATAAGTCTACAATATGAGTGTAATGACAATTTCTGATGAGACATGATGTGAATGACATTTTGATTTGAACTGTAGCTCAAGAAGAAAACACTGGAGGTGACTGTCTGGGATTATGATAGATTTTCTTCCAATGACTTTCTTGGTGAGGTGAGCCTTTGCTTTGCTTTTCCTTATTTGCTTTTATTATAAACTACCGATTAGTGCTTTATGCAAAGCATATATACTAAGTTTATGAGATAAGTACTTCTGGATAAAGTCCTTTGGTAGATAGAATTTATTTTCTAATTACTCTTAAAGATGGATAGAAACTCAAGAAATGGTTTTTATTTTGCCACTTGATGTATTTTATAATTAATTTGCAAGGTGAAATTGTTTTTTTACTCATTTGCTTTATTTCATAAAATACACATAACAGTCGAAGAATAACCATACAAATACCACCATGAACATTATTATGTAAACATTATATATGGGTTTAAGAATTTTTGCAGTTCATTCTGTCTTTAGGATATATTCCCCTAGGGATGGATGTAGAGTCCTATTGCTGTATTTCAAAATTTCATGGAATCATCTCTCTGTGGGTTATTCTATCAGCTGAGTATAGAGTTAGCCCATTTATTTTAAATTGCCTTTGATTTTTAAGGAATTACTTTTTCCAAATTTTGTATTGAATTTATTGGGGTGACATTGATTAATAAAATTATATATCAATTGTTTTGATAAAAAGATATATGATCGTGCTTTGAATTCAAATGATTATGTTAAAGATTTGAGATAAATTTATTATAAAATGACTAGATTTTTTAAAAATGCATTTTCAATTTACTTAATTGCTATTCCTCACTGTATGTGTGAATGATGTGACATTTTACGTTCTTATTTCTTGCAAGTATCCAGAGAAAAATCTTTCAAAATATTTTAAGAAGCAGACTAGAAGAGAAAACAATAAAAAGAGTCTTATATAAATTGTCAAGGAATCTAACCTAAACGTGAAATCTGGTAGCATAAGTCAGATCCTGTGATTTTTTAAAATCATATTTCAAAAATATATATTTTGTAGTGATGTTTGCTTAAAGCAGAAGTTATAAATTATTGTTTAAAAAATCATCTCTCTCTCTCTCTCTCTCTCTCTCTCTCTCTATATATATATATATATATATATATATATATGTATGTATATATATATTCCCTTTTGATAGAGACAATAGAACACATTTGTGTAGTCTAGGTGGCCTGGTTTGACTCCTAGAGTCTCCACCTGGACCATGTGACCTTCACCTGCAGGCCCCGTGCTGGTACAGCCACATAGACTAATCTTGATCTTAGACAAGCTATAGTGTTAGATCTGACTTAATGCCCCATGTTAAAAAACAGACTTACTGAAGTTCTTATAATTTATTATCTAATCTAATAAAAGAGCAATATGAAAATTGACCATCACTCTGATACATCTAAGCCACACCCCCATCCAAGCCATGCCTCCAGCCAATCAGAGTGGCTGTATGCAAATTAACACAGCCAAGATGGAGGCCAGTAACCAGGGAGCTAGAGTAAACAGCAGGCTTCCGTTGCAACTGCCTGCCTAGGCTGGCTAAGCCTCTGCTCAGGGTAACAATGTTTCAATTATAGAAGCCACAGAGCTGAAATAAACAGGAGGCCTTCTTACCTGCCTAGGCCTCTGCTCAAGGTAACAAAGTTTCAATTATAAGATAAATAAACCCCAGAAACCTGATTCCAGCCAGCCTCGCTGGGACCTTGGGTCAATGGGAGCTGTGGGCAGCCTGAAAGCCTGAAAAGGCCCTCAGCCCCTTACCCAGGCTGGCCAGACACCCCAGTAGGGACACAAACTCTGATAGGGATGTGAGCAGCCTGAATAGGCCATCAGCCCCTCACACAGGCTGGCCAGGCACACCAGCAGGTGGACATTCCCCGATGGGTCCCAGACTGCGAGAGGGCACAGGCCAGGCTGAGGGAGCATCCTGAGTGCACAAATTTTTGTGCACCGGGCCCCTAGTATTTATATAAACATAGAGAATATCTTCATTGTGCTGATAATATTTTTTAAATATCTTATCAAATTTAAGATGCCAGCAACTATAAATTCCATTATTATTGATGAACCACTAAGAAAGTAAAAATGCTGCCAATTCAACATGACACTGTGCTTTCTCATCATAAACTTAGTTATATCTCTATTTCAGATGTGAACTAAGTCTGTTTTAAAATAGAGGGAATATGTTAGTAATTGCAAATTTTTCATTTTTTAATTTTTTCCATCTTGTACCTAAAATCAAGCTTAAAAAATGCTAGCCACTTTGAGGTCTAGAATGTGTCCATTTAACCAATTTTTATTTCATGAAGTGATTCTTGACTCTACCTTTTTATATATAATATCACCAGGAAATGTAATTAATAAAAATTTATTGAGTTCAGTTTAACCATACATTCATTAAGTATCTAGTATATACAAGTTCTTATTCCCAATACCATGGATGAAGAAACATTAGGAAGACAACTTCATTATCCTTGGGTTTGTGTCCTTGAATAAATTTCAGATCACAGAAAAAAGTAATAAATTTATTATAGCTTAGTTTATAAATTACATTGACTTACTATACTTTTTTTCAGGTGTTGATTGATTTATCTAGCACATCTCACCTCGATAACACTCCCAGGTGGTATCCACTCAAAGAACAGACTGAAAGCATTGATCATGGCAAGTCCCACTCTGGTCAAAGCAGCCAGCAGTCCCCAAAGCCATCTGTCATCAAAAGCA
This sequence comes from Murina feae, assembly GCA_004026665.1. Taxonomy (NCBI): domain Eukaryota; kingdom Metazoa; phylum Chordata; class Mammalia; order Chiroptera; family Vespertilionidae; genus Murina; species Murina feae. The sequence goes on from PVJC01012852.1 coordinate 25,417, forward strand.
GAAGCCATGGTATCTTCCCTGACCCGTCTAAGGGTAGGAGATGTTTCAAGTAGAAAAAGCTTTTGTCTTTTTGTTCATTCAGTATCTTTTTGAATACGAATGCCTACATATTGAATGTATTTTGAAGGCTGAATTATATTAGAATAATTTAATACTAGAGGCCCAGTGCATGAAATTCTTGCATGTATGGGGGGGGGGGGTTCCCTCAGCCCAGCCTGCACCCACTTCAATTAGGGATCCCCCAGGGGATGTCTGACTGCCAAGTTAGGCCCGATCCCACATGATCGGGCCTAAATCAGTGGTCAGACACCCATCTCACAATCTGGGACCACTGGCTCCTAATCACTCACCTGCCAATTGCTTCTAACCTCACTACCTGCCTGCCTGATCATCCCTAACCTCTCTGCCTACCTGCCTGATCGCCCCTAACTGCCCTCCCCTGCTGGTCTGATTGAGATCTCAACTGCTGTCCCCTGCCAACCTGATCAACCCTAACTGCCCTCCCCGGCCGGCCTGATCACTCTTAACTGCCTCTGCTTGCCTGATTGCCCCTAAGTGCCCTCCTCTGCCAGCCTGATCATCCCTAACTGCCCTCCTCTGGCAGCCTGATCATCCCTAACTGCCCTCCTCTGCCAGCCAATTTGGTTCTGATTGGTCAGTTTCTATGCCAGTCAGCATCAAAGGCTCTGCCTCCTAGGCAGCCATTGGCTCCTTACATTCACCCAGATTTGGTTCTGATTGGTCAGTTTCTATGCCAGTCAGCGTCTCTGGGCCTATCAATAGGACCTGATCAGAAAGGCGTGGCTGATTAGCAGCCCCAGTGGAGGCCTAGAGAGAAATGGAAGCTTGATTATTGGCCAGGCCGGCAGAGAAAGAGAGGCAAGTTCTGATCAATGGCTGCCATAGAAGCTAGAATCAGACCCTGCCTCTCTCTCTGTAGGCCTCCCTCCGGGCCTGATCTGCAGCCCGTAAGCAGGCAGTGCTGTGTCAGGGTGGTGACCCAGCACTGACTTCCCAGCACTGACTTCTAGTCTGGTCGAACCCTCGAACCTTCAGTTGTAATCGGTCATTACAACCCTGGCTCTTTATTACATAGATAGTATTATGCAAAGAATAAGGAGAAATGGGATATAGTCTCAGACGAGCCCATGATTAAGTTCATGATCTTCACCTCTCTAACTCTCCAATTTTCAACCTGTAAAATGGAGACAGTTGGCTTATATGAGCTATTGGTTCTTTTCCAACTCTCAAAATCTATGTTAATATTATCTCACAAGATGAATTGGGATATTTCAAAAAGGAAATATAAAAATTCTCAAGAGTTCATTGACTGGACATAGTCATCATTTATACATATTTCTTCTAATTATTTAAATCCCTATTTTCATAAATATATTCTTAACCATTAAATATATGATTATACACAATTTTGTACCTTCCTTTTATAAATCATATCAAAATAATTTATATGCTGACATTTACTTAAAACTTTCCTAAATATTGGACTTGAGCCATTTCTATGATTTTAAAAAAATAACAACTAATATGAGCCTGGCTGGCATGGCTCAGTGGTTGAGCATAAACCTGTGAACCAGGAGATCACAGTTCAATTCCCAGTCAGGGCACATGCCAGGCTTGTGGGCTCCCTCCCCTGTAGAGGGAGTGTGGGAGGCTGCCAGTCAATGATTCCCTCTCATCACTGATGTTTCTTTCTATCCCTTTCCCTTCCTCTCTGAAATCAATCAAATATTTTTTAAAACAACTAATATTGTTATTATTTTAAATCCTCATCTATGGACGTGTTTCTATTGATTTTAGAGAGAGAGGGAGGGAGGGAGAGAGAGGTAGATTGCCTTCAGTACAAGGCTGGACCAGGGACTGAACCCAAAACCTGGGTATGTGCCCTGACCAGGAATTGAACCTGTCATCTTTTGATGTGTAGGATGACGCTCCAACCAGTTGAGCCACACCTGCCAGTGCAGCAATAATATTTTTTAAATATTAATGCCATGCATTGCATTTTGCAATAGGCACAGCATTCCCATTTGAATTAGCTTATCCTTTGGGAGATTCATTACCAATTATTGTATAACACAACATTAATCTTCCTCATAAACTGCGTTACTGCCTATATGAAATAACCATGTAGTATTTTACCTTGATATGCTGAACTACTAAGTAAAAATTTTTATTTTGGAACAAAGTATTGCTTTCTTCTCTCCTCTTCTCAAAGAGTACATCAACTTGAAAGTAGTTCTTTGCCCATTAGGAAGGAATGAATTGTAAGGGCAAATGTTCTAGGAAACAGGAAACTGAGGCCATCCATGTCCAGTAGCCAACTAAATTGATGTGATAAACCACTGATAAAATGAATATATAGATTATTTAGATGGATGAGTTTTATAGATTAATTATGGATTCCGTTTAGTCAGATCCACTCTGCCCTGATTAAATGTCCTGGGAGATCATGAATGTAAAGACCCCTTTCTATGACTATGTGTGAGGTATATAAACATTCTCAAAATCACCTGATATGAGGATTCTATAGTCTTCACTCATAATATCTCTTAGTGACTCACGCCTTCATCCAAGAATTCACTACAGTTTTACCTACAGCTCCTCCTGGTATAGTATAAGCCTATTGTCTCTCAGCTGGTCCCTCCTAGAATTAGCAGGGCTCCTTTGTGAAACCGCAATATATTCCTTCACATAAGGCTACTTAGAATGTATTCCTCTCCTCAAATTTCTCTTCTCAAGTTTGTCACCCATTTGCCTTTCCTCCCCAAATTGCTTCCCAAATGTGTGATCGTATTACTGAATAGTGAGCAGTTTCGTAAAAGAGCCAAAAAAGGAACAGATTAACCTAAATCTCAAGACAGTTTCAAATTAGGTGAGACCAAGCTCGACAGGAGGAATGCTGGGGCAACTCTAACTCATGTTTTACTCTTTTGTAACCAGACATGCAGGTTCCCACCATTGAGAAATCCCACAGTAGTCCTGGTAGCTCGAAATCCTCCTCTGAAGGCCACCTCCGCTCTCATGGACCATCCCGCAGTCAAAGCAAAACCAGCGTCACTCAGACCCACCTGGAAGACGCAGGGGCTGCGATAGCCGCTGCGGAAGCCGCCGTGCAGCAACAACGCCTGCAACCAAGTAAAAGACGCAAATAAATTCCTCAGCATGGCAGCTTAATGTTCATCTGTTGCCTTGCCTTCCTGCTGTCCTTTCCTGTTTGCTTTCTGTCTCTGGCACATCCTGCTCACTCTGTCCTCTTGTCCCTTTGTCTGTGTAAGAACTGTCAGTACATAATTATGCTCTTTCTTATTTAGAGTTTTTTAATTTACATAGACCGCAGTAAAACTGGCTGTTTCTCCTCTGTCTTCACCATCCATCCAACCTGGCTCATAGTATTTGAGAGCTGTGTCTGTGATGTTTGCAGGCAAACAACATTGTGTGTCCTTTTTGTGTGCACTTAATTATCCTATAGAATACAGGAATTATAAGCACAGTGGCTGCCAATTTTCCAGGCATTACACCTAAAAAAGCACACACACGGGCATTTAAAGCAGATTATACATGAGATTCTTGCATCTAAAAACACTCAGAAAATTGAGGCAGGAGAGGAAAGTTCTAGAACAGAGGAGGGAAAGCCATTTCAAGCTTAAAAACTTCAATAGACAATGCATGTGAAATGCTGTAGATTCCCATGTGGAAATCTTTATAGCCTTTTGGAAAAAAAAATCGGTGAAGAAAAGCACATGTCTTATATTCTCAAGAAAGTATATAATATGTGAATAATATGTGAATAAGCATATCTGACGAGGCAGAAACCTCATTAAGGAGCACAACCAGGTCCCTCCTGTTAGATCACACTTTGTATATGATAACAGAGAATTTATAGGTGTTTTTTTCTAACCATTGGAAATCCCTTGAAAGTCGTCATAGCAATTAAATTCTAACAGTTCACCCATTTTAACTGCCGTATTTTCATTTAATTTGCGAAAACTTAGTCAATTGATATATAAAAACATATTAAGAACAGATATTTTTACAGATGTAGATGCACTGTGACTTCCAAGAGGCATTCCCAGACAATGGCGAAAGATTAATTTTTCTCCCCATCTTCCAAAGTCATAATGTCCAAAGAAACAGCCAGTTTTAACCCCCTTCAGTGCTGTGCATGTGGTGTCATTCTGGCATTTGAAAACACAACTTCTTTAAATAGAGCGAAAGATCACTTCTGTTTGCATGACTAACATCTAAGCCGGTTCCACCCGAGGTACATACTCTGGGTTTCCATTTCACCCACACTGCCCCAGCAGCACACAAACGCGCTCAGTCTAACCATGCCAGGAAGCAGCACAGGCACAGCATAGCAGGCGTCCTCCCCATTCAAAGAACTCAGTCTGATAATCTGCCTCCACCAGCCAATGGCAACCAAGACCAAAGCCAGCTAGCCCTCAGGAAGGTGATGTCCGATGGACCAGTCAAGCCAGAAGGAGGTGAGCAGAAAGGCACTATTCAAAGCACACAGCAAGAACATTCCCCAAACGTAAAGCCCTCGTCTTTTCATTTTTAGAGATTGTCTGATAAAATGTTTACCCCCTTTTTAATGTGCTTCTGTGGGCATGGCATTTCAGGACTTCCTCATCACCGTGTAAGTCCCAAGACCCGCCCCGTAATATATTGACTACAGTGATTTGTATTTTTCTATGCACCGGGCATATTTTGACTTTTGTTGGGAAATAGATTAACAGTATTCATATTGCAGAATGGAATGCATGCTACTAACCAAATCTGTTCAAGCATGACTATAAATATGTTGCATTGTGATAAAACTTTAAACTGCTCACAATTCGAGTTAGCGTACCAGTGGATATGTAGATCAGTTTTTGTTACCTAACATTTCAAGTGTAACTTTAAAAAAATTCAGTGGATGTTGGAAATTCTTAGAGGAAAGTAAAGGAAAAAAATTGTTAATGCACTCATTCACCTTTACATGGTGAAACTTCTCTTTATCCTATAAACAGACATTTTCCACTCATGTTTCGGTAGTTGTTAAGTGTATCGTGTTGGGCATGTGAATATCCAAGTGCCTGTGTAATAAATAAAGTATCTTTATTTCATTCATAAACTACTGGGTTCTGAGCCATTGTTATATGATGCAGCTTAAAATGAGTGTGTCAGTTTTTGCTTTCTCATTTGATTCCTTGCAGTAGAGTATTTATAGTCACTGCTCCGTTGTTAGTGAGAGCTATAATAATAGTGATTTGGGAAACAGACCAAAGCTTCATGTCAAAAACATTATAAAATAGGTGGGAAATTATTTCCAAATAAAAATATCAGAGCTTACATAATAAACATGTGAATAAATAATGGAGTTGGGGGATCCCCAGGCAATGCTTCCACTCTTTCTTTCTGCCACATCTGATCTATTTTACAATCTTCTCAAGGTCCTGGATAGAGGAAACAAATTCTGTGAGCCCTTGCTGTAGAGATGCATCTAAACTGGATTCCATAGCTGTGTTCAGAAAAGAAAGCAAGTTTATATCTGTCCCTAATTTGACCCAACATTTGTGAAATTTTCCCCAAGAAAGAGTGCCAGTGACAGGAATCAATTGGGAGTGATTATAAAATTACCTTCAAATTCAATTAAAAAACATATATAGAATATAGTGTTGTTGCTTTTTTAAATTGGATAGCAGTGTTTGCCCAAGTCTCTTCTAGCACTAAAATACTTTATTTTATGATTCTATACTTTCCACAAAATTAAACTCAAGCTTTAAACTATTCTATGGAACGTCTCTTTATTATAAGGAAAACTAAAAAAAATAAATACACTCTTATCCCAACTAATCAGATATTTAGGGGCTAAGGAAGATATATGTTGGCAGTATGAAAAGCAAACCACTGTGATGTTTCTTTAATTAGGTAGCTAAAATTTTTCAAAATTGGCACTATAACCCTTGTCTTGTTACTAGGCCTAAGCCTTTGCTATATAAGCAATTAGCTTAAACATTAGCATAATTCTGAATGTGCCCGATTCATAGATTAGCCCCGAAGCACAAATTACCCTTCCTAGTTGGTCTTACTAGTGCTTTGCTAAATTACTTAAATTCCTCCTCTGACCTTTTTCTTCCATCAAATGATACTCATTTTCTTCCTTCAAATACTTCATAATTATAAATATCAAAGTAGTTAAGTTCTTCTTTCACATTCTATGTTTAATTATGATTTAAGTACTACTTTATAATATTTTGTCTGATTTTGTTCTAGATATTGTTAAAATTCATAGCAAATTGTTTTTAATCCCTTTTCTTTGAATAATGCTCCAATGGATATTCTCCTACCTTTAAAATGCTATGATTGGATCTTGAAATCATTTTTATTAAAATTTAAATCAAAAGGAAATCAATATACCATATCATAGATTCTTATTTAATTTTATTTTAATTGATAATAAAGCAAATGCCCTGTTTTCTAAAATATAAATATTTTACATCCCTGCTACTATAAATGTACCAGGAATATAATTTTGCCAAACCTCTAGTGGCAAATATAGAATTAAATTTCTATTAAATGCTATACAATGACTTCAAAACTTAGAAAAAAAATGGTAGGAGATGTAAACATATGAAGAGCCATCAAGTTCTTGTTCACTAACTGCAGAAATAAGTTTTATTATTAATTTTAAGACATTGGATAAAAGTCATTTCAAACCTCACAACTGAGTTCATATAATCCCATCTGCATTCTGAAAATAACCTGCATGGAAATAATTCTTGATGTCGTACGAACTGTTTTGTTGCTCATCTTCTCATTTTGTCACACCAAGTCGATGAGGTATTCATTGCCTATATTGTTCCGAGTAAGCAATTAGAGAGTCTGCGGGCTAGGATAGACCATCCAGCTAGAAATTTTCAAAGTCGGCAATGTAACCCTCGGCTTGTTAGGAGGCCTAAGTCTTGGCTTTTTAAATACATTAGTTACTTTGAAATCAGACTCCCCCGATTGCAATAAAAACAATTGTCATTTACGTCTTTATCTCTCACCCAAGTTCCAACACATGATTAGAGGTTTCTGGAAATGAATACAATTTAGACTTGCTGCTCTACCTACATGATCCTCTTTTCTGAAGGCTGATGATTAAGCTGCTACAAACTCACGAAAATAAAATCCTCTCACTGCACAAGCGCAATGTGGCAGGAAGCAGAGTCCATAGAGGAGGCTGTGTGTCATTTTCGCCAAGGGTTGACAAAATTGTCCCTAAAGAGCTTTTCAAGTTTGTTTGTGTTATTTTTTTTTCTTCTTCTGAGCTTTTCAGCAGATTTCTGCTTAAAGCAGCATAAACTATGGTCAGGCAAGAATTATGGAGTGCGCCAAAGGAACGTTTCCTTTCCCTCTGGGGTTTAGTTGGATGCTAGGAAACCTGAGGGGAAACATTAGACAGACTGCGCCAGGTCATCCTGATGCCTAAACAACTCTTGCTTGTTTTTGGAAATCCCTGCAAATGGCTTTCTCAAGCCAGTTGTTTGGGTTGAATACAGGACCTGTCTTTTCAGAAAGTGACACCAACCAGGGAAGAGAGTTTAAAAAAAAAAGTAAAGAGGTTTTTCTGTTTGCTTGTTTTGTAAACCATACCAACGTGAAAACAAATTGAAGCACTCTGAAAAACCTTGCAAATGAATTTATTCAACATTCAATATCTTGCATTTTAAGTGCAATTGGAAATTCCTGAGCTATTTTTGTTTGATGCTAAGATTTTGGGTGAGTTTTAAGTTGAGAACCAGTAACAAGGGGTGAATAGAACTTTCCCTTCACTCTGGGCAAGAGGAGCTGCTGGGATGGGCCGATGCGCTTAGGTGAGAAGAACCATTGACTCAGTTGTGAGGGGGATTGTGATGGAGTTCCTAGGTGGGGCCCAATTGTAGGAGAAAAGCCTGAAGCTCCTTCCTCAGACCGGCCCTTGCTGGAAACCACGTTCAGTAAGGCTCGCTGCGGCACCTGTCACAGAAGAGCTTCCTATGCTTATGTGGCTGTGGGACTCGGAGTAAGCCGTCACTCTGTGGAGCGGCTCTCGTGGGCAAGGGTAGTGGGTGGCTGGGGTGGGAAGCGGGGTGGGCACTGGGCGTGGAGGGAGTTGTTATGAAAGAACTTTTTCTTTTTAAGAGTTTCCATATATCCTTAGAATTGTGCATTTTCAACTTTCTGGAGTCATCTAACATTTATTGTCAGTACTCTCTGCTACACATGAAGAGTCACAGACAGTAAATGAGTAGCTCTGGCCATATGACACTGTCCCTTGTTGATAGACCGCTATCCACAAAGATGAATCCACTGATCTACCTTCAATGGAGTATTTTTGTTCTTTTCCAGTAGTAGCCATGGGTCTGCACAGAGCCACCCACATGATGTATGTCTGATTCACATGGGAATGTATATGTTCATTTCATCTGACATGAATAGCAAGACAACTGGCCTTTCTAAGTATCAAATATGACTTTAGTGTGCAGGGCTGTAGTCAGTGATTAAGCTGTGGGCCTGTAGGATTGGATATAACTGTCAATGGACTATTTGAGAGGAAGAGAGGGGCCTAATTTTAACATGCCAGAATCTATTAAGTACTGATTATGAAGCGTCTTTACCAAAGTTAAACTTAATATTTAAAATGCTACTTACTTTACTTTGGGCTCAAGAAAATTATCCACATATATGTAACTACAGATATATGTACATAACAATATGTATGTGTACATATATGTATATATGTGTATGTACTATATAAATAGTACACACACACACACACACACTAATAAAAGGGTAATATGCAAATGGTCGTGACGCCCTCCTGCCATAATGACTGATCGGCAAGAGGCTGCGTACCCGGTAGGCACGGGTGAGTGGGGTGAGGCTAAGGGATGTGAGATGATGTCCTCCACCTGGCACTGGTCAGGGGATGTCAGGCTGCATCCCCGACCCGGCACCAGCCAGGGAACATGAAGCTGTGTTCCCCCCCGCCCAGCGTCAGCTGGGAGATATGAAGCTGCATCCCCTGCCCGGCATGGGCTGGGGATGTGATGCTGTTATTGTTTATTTATTAATAAATTTACATATTATTTTCATATACATTTTACTAGTTCTCTTTCATCTCTGACACTTGTATTAAAGAGAAAGGACAAATTGCAATATTAAAATATTTCCTTTAATTCCCTGTTAATGTGCATGAATTTTGTGCACCAGGCCATTAGTGTGTATGTGTGTGTGAGAGAGAGAGAGAGAGAGAGAGAGAGAAGGAATGGGAGAGAGAAACATTGATGGGAGAATGAACATTGATTGGCTGCCTCCTGTATGCCCCCTAACAGGGATGGAGCTGGCAACCAGGGCATGTGCCCCAACCAGGAATCAAACCAGCAACCCTTTGGTGTACAGGATGATGCCCAACCAACTGAGCAACACTGGCCAGGGCAAGAAAATTAGTCTTCAAAAACTTGATTTATGACATTAACCACCAGAGAGCAGAAGCCTTAGGAGATGAGACAGACAAGTAAATGGTGATGGAGAAAAAAAATGAGCATGGAGCTGGGAACATTGTCAGTTGGGTAGGAGGGACCCAGGGAAATGCTCCTGAAGGCAGAGGAAGTCCCAAGGCATTGTCTGGCCACTTAGCAGCACAGCATTGCCGCGATCCAGAGACCTAGACTGCCCAGGAACTGCTCACGCCCCACCACACCCTTCTCATCCACATGCATCACATTAGGTAAAATCAAGATACTTCGCCCATTCTTTCGTGAAGAAGATAATTGGGGGAGGGAGCATATGGGTATGGGATAGGGTGAGAGGAATCTTCATGTATACTGAGGCATATTGGGAAACTATCCTTTTTTTCTTTTTATTTAATTATTGTGTGGAATGTGTAAAAATATAATTAATCACTCAGGAGCCATTTGTGGACTTTAAATGAAAATATATTAGAAATACAGAATTTTGACTGAGTTATTGAGTTTTTTTAGAACAAATAAGAATAAGTAGATATATAATTATAGCTCAATTCTTCAATACTGTAGTATCTTCAAGGTAAGACACTGAAAGATAAAATTTTATTAATGAGTTAAATTCATAATTTGAACAGAAATTTAAAAAACCGATATTGAAATTACAAATCAAACAAGAACAGATAAGTTTTGAGAAGAAAATGCTTGCTGAAAATCAGGTGCATGGATCCCTATTTTTAAATAAATAAGAAAGACAGTAGAATAAAATTTCTGCTGTATTTGTTCATAAAAGAATATAGAAGGAAAATTGCCCTTTCCTCATTACAAACCCCAAACCACAGTATTTTTAAATTCTATTGGCCACATTATATTTTAATACAATTCTTTATATAAGATGAATTTAGAATCTATATATAGAGATACAGAAAATAGACTTTTTGTACTATATAATTTAAATTTCTATATAAGCAAATAACTATTGAATTACTATTTTGGCTCCATACAACTATTAATTTACAAGAAAAGTTTTAAAACTTTAAAGAAAACCCCTTTTATGGAAGAATTTACATTATTTTATGCCAGCAAATCTTATTATTTATTCTGGGTTTCTGCATATCATTTAAAAAGTAGCTTTTTATAGCAAAATAAGGACAAACAAATTGGTATGATACATGTAATTTTTAATTCAGATTTTATATCCCTAGGGTTTTAAAGTTCTGGATGTAATAAGTTTTGAAGAAACTTCATAAAGTTAAAAAGGATAATAAGAGCAATAATAAATCTTTTCAAGAAAGCCTACCAACATGATTTTTTATAAAAATAAAAGACATCATACAATAATTGCCATGTATATATAGTGGTTTAAGATGACTGTCAAAAAAAAGCTGGTGCTAATTGCTTTCTTCTCATTTTCACATTTAACACTTCATTTCTATCTCTGTAGATCTAAACCAGTAACTCACTCAATGTGTTCATTGCCCCTGAAGGTTGAAGATATGCTTTGTAAAGGCCTAAAAGGTCAAAAAATTCTTAAGAATGTTAAGATGTTATTTGCTATTTTTCCTCTCATTCTTTCTCAAGTGTACAGTGGAGTTTTCCTGCATTTACATGAGATGTCAGGACATCATTGCTTTGATGACCAAAATGTACTTACTTTTCATCATTGCTTTGATGGAAAATGTACTTACTTAATTAAATTTTTTCTTAATTTTTAATATAATAAATATTGGTAGATATAACTCACATAAAGCAAAGCTCTTTGGGCAATTTGATAATTTCTTAAAATGTAAAAGGGATCTTGAGATCAAGATATTAAAAGGCCACTGATACACAATCATAATTTTCTAATAGCCAAAGACAATGGACAATTAGAGGATTCTTCCAAGATATGATTATCGTATTTGTCTTATATCTGTATGCCTTACAGTAATATGACACTTCAGAACCCCTTCTCTCCTTTCTCATTTAATGTTAACTTATAATTATTCAGATTGACTGATGAAACTTTTTATTTTAAATTATTCAAAATACTTTATTGGAAATGATTTAGATTAAATTATTATTATATGTCTATATTGCTCCTTACTTTCAAAATCTGACTGGTAAGTTGCCTATCAGCTAATCAAGCTGTACCCAGATTAACATGGACTGAGAGGGAGAATTATAAATATAGAATAAATTTTGTGTCCCTACCTTGAAGACCAAATTTATTAGAAAGGCAATTGTTTATAAATGTTGTTTTTTAAGTTTATGTTGTATTTTGTATAGTACTGGATCTATATACTGCAAATTAATTGTGTTAGTAGAAATAATAGAAAACTGAAGATCATCACTTTGATTCAAATTTGAGAAAAAAAATTTTTACCTCTTACCAAATTTCTTAATTTTCAAGCATAAAATTTAGCATGTTTAGCTCTAAAAAGGAAATTCTGAAAAAAAAAATATTATTTCTAGAAAATATTATCTGAATTGCCTCTATTAGTTGTTCATCATTTATTTATATTCATATATACATTTGTTTATTTTTTAATGGATATTATATTCCAAACCTCTTCAAAGTGTTAGTGAAACTATAGTAAACAAAATAGACAAAAATCATTGTCATTGTGAATCTTCTATATTATTTATTTAATAACCAATTAAAGATATCTGAGACGAATTATGAAGAATGAGAGATGTGAGTGTTGTCTACCTTCAACTGGTACTGAAAGAAAAAAATGTAATGTGTGTGCAGGGTCATGTGTAGAAATATCTAGAAGTATAATTAACTAACTAATTTTATTTGTTTGGCTCTGATTCTCACTAATAATTTTTATAGTTCACTGGAATATAATCAACTGCAGGAGGAGAGAAAGTATTTGAAAATGATTTACTTGGAGAAGGTAGATAGATTAATGAAATTAACTACAGAGGTTAGGTCCTATGGGACTGGACGCATCTTTATTAAATAATTGTCTAAACTCTGCTTTATTTGTGGCCATTGACTATATTTGAGTGATATGAAAAATACTATTCAGCCATGTAGCATTAGCCATATAAATTAGTCTGCTGCTATTATTGAATTGTGTATATTTATACTGAAAATATATTGTATTTGAGCAGGATTTTAATATAAATCAAACTGTTTGAATTCCATTTAAGATCAATGTCCTTGTTATCTAAGTATTCATGATCGAAGTTATCAGTTTCTGGATTATGTAAGATCAGTTTTCAAAACCTCTTAAATTATTCAAACAATTCTGCATGTTTTGCAATTAATCTTCAAGACAGAATATGTCTGCTTCAAAGGAAAATAAAATGAATATTGAAAAATTAACGTTTGGCCTTTAAGATTTGAGGAAGATATTAAATGATTTTTTTCTTTCAAATATTCTCCTTACCATTAATCATTTAAAGATAAAAATTTTTATTGTGTTATGGCAATTGTGCTATCATCTTTTATCAAAACCAAAACGTGGTGTTTGATAAATTACTTGATTGTTCTATTTATTTGGACATAGCTGGAATTATAACCTAAATGTATTAAATAGAAAATGAATTTACTATTTTAATTTTCATTTATGAAAATATCTTAAACTTTTCCCCCCATTTTTTGCTCTGAAATTTTGGCCCCCACTTAACCTGCATTTACTTTGACTTCTTCCAAAACCAGTTATGAACCAAAAACATGTAAAAAAGGAAGATGGACTTAAAAGACAACATTAGAGCATAAATGCAAGGACTATAGTAGACTAAAAATCTGTTACATTGAAGTTACATGATATTATTTCTGCTCCTGGAATAATCATTGAACCTGTTATCTACAAAGATAGAGAATGAGTAAATGGAGAGTGTGAAAGATACCTGAAAATTACTGATAGCATTAGATAAAAAAAACAGGTTATTAAATTGATCATTAAAATATCTTGGAAATGCAGTCATAAAGTCAATGCAGATGGAGAGGGAAGAGTGTGAACATGACTCAGCTTTATCACCTTTCCTGAACAGCAGCACTGGTATCACCTTTCATCTCCCTCTCTGAACAGTACTACTATCTGAAGGTGGATATGTTAAGAGACATAATTTGA
>PVJC01012853.1:0-38972 GCA_004026665.1 Murina feae
GCTGATGGACCTCCCGAGTGCACAAATTTTTGTGCACCGGGCCCCTAGTTATTAAATAATTTCCTGCACTTTCCCCACTACCTACTACAATGCCTGGTATATGAATGAACAAGTAAAGTCTTTTTGTAGTAGTAGAGAGAGATGTGTATTGACTTATCTACTGTTTTTAGTACACTGTAAAAATGACCACAGTTCTTATTCCTCCCTGTATTCATGTACTCTGTAATTATGGCTTCATGGCCTTCTCATTAAAAGATGTAGTCAGTTGGTCTGCCCCTCAAATCTGGGCTGAACTTGTGATCTGTTTGGGCTGATACAATGCAATAGAAGTAACGGTGTGCTGGTGTGAACTCAGGCCCCAAGGGACCTTGAAAACTTCCACTCTCTCTCTCTGGGAACCTGTCCAGCTGCCATGTAAACAACCTGTGCTAGTTAGCTAAAGGATGAAAGACCAAAAAGGAGAAAGGTGGACCCTCTGGATCAGACAGACCTCAGCTGAGCTGCTGTGAACTATAAAAACATGGACGTTGAAGGCAGGTACAGATTGGTGAGTCCCACTATTGGAAGGACTGAGACACTAAGGCCACACCAAATCGCTGATATAAAGAATCGTGAGCTAAATAAATGGCTATTGGTTTGAGGCTCTCAGTTTTAAGGTAGTTTGCTATATAGCAAACGCTAACTGGCACACTATTTGATCCCTTCATTTTGTGAGCAACAAATCAACTACCACACCCTTATAACATGTTAGGATAAATATAAAGGGGATACCACCTTTATGCAAAACAGACAACACTACTCCATAGAAATGTTGTACTTATAACTTGATTTTAGAACAAATTGAACTAACAGATTTTGACAAAATCATGAGTGTATGAATTCACATTTTTCTTTAAATTCACGTATCTTTTTTTAAAATTGGGAGACATACAATTTGGAAGGTGGTATCTATTTGAATGTAAATTTCTCAAGCTTCTTAATAAAATTCGGCATATTTTTTCGTTTCCAAATCTTTCACTTTAATAGATTATGCCTTTATTCTTACTTTTTCTAATTAGTATTTTTTATCAGTGTGAGATAGGATTACTTTTAGGTGTTCTGACCAAAACAAGATAGAATATTCCTTGGGTTTACTTCATTGCAAGTTAAGCAGAACTTCACTTGCACTTCGGTATCTTGAAAACCTGAACATTCTTTAGTTTTTTTCTCATAAGTTTCTCCTTAATTTTTGGCCAAATTAATATTCACACTAGAACACAGGTAGCAGCTGTGCATGGTCAGGCACAGGGTAGCCTCAACTTAATAAAGAATTAAAAAATAATTCTTGAGCTTTTCTGGTTCTCTCTTGGTACCAATCAGAGATTTTAATACGGGACAATGGTACTGGACTTATTTCATCACTAAGGCAATCAGCTTAGGGCCCAAGATTAGAGGTTCTGGATATCAAAGTCCAAGAATGCTGTTATTTACAGAATGAAATCAGTTCTACAGCTCAGAGCTCTTCTGACATACCAAAGTCTTGAATGCTGAATCATACTCCCACTCACCCCGCAGTTCTAGGACACAGTAGTTTACTGCTCTTAGATAATTATCTATGTTACTCTTAATGACAAGTACCTTGTTCTCCTCAGGCCCTAAATGTCTTGGATTCTAGACCCTCAGTTTAGCTTTTTAAAACAATATATTTTATTGATTTTTTACAGAGAGGAGGGGAGAGGGATAGAGAGTTAGAAACATCAATGAGAGACAAACATCAATCAGCTGCCTCCCACACACTCCCCACTGGGGATGTGCCCGCAACCAAGGTACATGCCCTTGACAGGAATCAAACCTGGGACCCTCTAGTCCGCAGCTGACGTTCTGTCCACTGAGCCAAACCAGTTCAGGCTAGACCTGCAGTTTATACCAGGCAATAACAGCAAGCCATCCTTTTGTCTGAGGCCACCCTGTGCCTGACCCTCCCTAACTGTTGCTACCTGTGTTCTAGTGTGCTAGGGCCTAAGCATAGTCTTGTTTGTGAGATGCCAATGGACTGTCGACGTCACTGAAACCCACAAATGCTGAAATACAGAATGAGCCTCATCATTCCACAATTCCTTCATTCTGAGTTATCTTATGGCTGAGAAGAAATTACTCCAAGGAGGACCCTGTACTGGGAGTCTTTTTGTATCTGCTGGCTTCACAGAAAATGTGAAATACCCTTGTCCTAGGACACCCAGCATATTTGGTTGCCTAAACAAAAATATAAATGCCTAAAATTTCTGTAGTCCCCATTGCCTGTCTCGCATCTGCTTCACAGTGAGCCAGATATGTGTGCAAGTGCAAAAATATAAAAGAGAAGTTGATATGTATATAATCCTCCTTGTCAATAAATTCATTCCAACAATAAATGAAAGAATGAATGTACGGCTAAATTATATTAACAGAAACTGACTTGAAAGTTGCTTGCAGATTTCCTTTCTGGCATTGAAAATGCTGAGTCATCTTGAGGTAGCCCTTTGCTCTGGAACAGAAAGAGCAGCCGGCACTGCTCCCTGTCTTCTTCTCCCCTTCTTCCTATCTTAGACACAGAGGTGATGTCTGGAGCTTTAGCAGCCACCTTGTAACCATGAAACAAAAGGTATGAAGACAAAGACCAACACTCTCCACTGACATAGAGAAAAAGCTCAGTCGTTACCGGCACCATTGCACAGCCAGCGGGACTAGTGCTGACAACATCCCACCTCAGGGCTTCTTGTTTTGTGAGAAAAATGAATCTGTAGCCTTTAATCTTTTACTAAGTCTCCTGTTATATGCAGCTGAATGTGGGGAAATTTTTATTTCTAGTAAGCACACAATATCAGAAATCAGAGTTATCATTTTCACGTTAAAAAAAAATTTAATGTTATCTTATTAGCCTCACTGCGACATAGATTGAGATTTATCTTAGACATGTTATAAATCACTATACACACACTTAACCAGAGCAACAACTTACTTATGTAGTTTGACTTCAAAATGCATAGCACTTTCTGAACAACGCATCGACTGTATACGACTTTCTCCTCTACAGAAAGCATTTTTCTCTATTAGCAAAACACTGCTAACATGAGCTAGCTGTTGAGACATGCAAAAAAAGCCTCGGGAGGTCGGACTGGATGCTGCAATTGTATTTGCTGGAACAGAATTTAACGTGTAAATATAATTAGCCTTGGTTGTTAGAGTGATCGCCTTTCATTTGGATTCTAGTCTGGTCTCAAGACCTTAAGAGTGAGATGAAGAGCAGGGAGAGGGCTGGGATGTCCGGCCCATGACAAAAAGCGAAAAGGGCTGGGTTGGTAGCCCAGCTGGTGGGAGGGCACGGGACACCTAACACGAACCTGCAGAGCTAGTGAGGGATGTTGTCCCGGAAATGAGAGCCCGCCGTTCTCCATCTTTTAGGAGGAAAACTCCAAAGCAAGCGGCTTTATGCCTTTGCACCTGGGAACTGGAATAGCCAAAAAGGAACAACTCCCTCCTGGAAGGTGGATATTGACAACTTCTCCTGGGATTAAATATTTAAATAAGATTTGGATCTCACTCTCTGGCGACAGTGGTTTAAATTGAATTCTAGGTCTCAAAAACAAAACAAAACACCCCAAATTTAAAATGTTTAATTCGCTAATGAACAAATGCACGAGTAAACAAGTGAACAGAGATGCACAGGATAGGCCTCCCGTGATGCCCCACCTCAGGTGCTGTTGCTGAGCATTCACTCTTGAGGGGCACCCATGAGTGAGAAGCAAGCAGGCAGCCGGCTAGGAGGAAGACAGGCTCTGGGGCCTTCTGGCCCTCTGCCAGCCTCAGAAAGGCCTGCCTCCCTCAGGTAGGAGGTGAAGCAGCTCTCTGTGAAGGCACTGATGTCGGGAAGTCATTAAGCAAAACAACAACAACAAAATGACACGGAGGTTTTCTGGTTCTTTGTACTCATGCTCATCCCTGAGAGGGTAGTCAGCATCTGTGTGGCCCTGCCTGAAGGCAGTGGTCAGGAGCCGCGGACTTCTCAGGGTTGCTCCCGTGATTTTATCAACCTGTGTAATTTGTAAGCTCAGGGTTATTTCCCAATTAGTTAATCTTTCCTGGGATGAGTAAACGTCTTTCTGGGGAGGGAAAGCAAAATATTCCTGCTCTTATACAAAACATGCAAGCCTTCAAAAAGCCTAACAAGACTTGGCACCTGGCATTTAAGGAGAGTTAGAGCCCCATGACTAGAGCACATTAAATAGCTAACTGGCGCCATCTGGAGGGCAAGTGGATTCTAAACAATAAAGCAAATTTCAAAACCCTAACTCTTAAGGTTAAAATGACACACATCCAAACATTATAGGGAAATTTTGAAAGTGGGATTCCCTGCTTCTTTCCTCCTCCCTTGTTCTATGAATGCACCTGGGCCTGTCCCAAGGGGACTGGACTCATGCTCACAGGTCCTCAATTTGACATCTCTCTCTAAATTAGGCTGTGAATGCAGTTAAGGGGCTTCATTACACAACACGGCAGTCCCAATACTGACTGGTACCATGCTAATCGTATTTGCACTAAGTCTAGGAATTTTATTGTGTCTCAAAGTGTCATTCAGGTCATTTCTGTCGGAGTCACCTAGGATGTCTAATAATAACTGTGGAGGGGGAGGAAGTGGGTGAGGGCAATGTAGGAAAAAGAGACATATGTAATACCTTCAGCAATAAAGATTTAAATTTAAAAACCTGCAGATTTCTGCGTATCTATCTATCTATAAATATCCACAAACATACTCATATCTATTCATATTTATGGTGCTTGTGGGGAGAGTGTTGTGGAGGTAGATAAGTCACAAACAAGGCAAGGCAATAAACATTTTTAAAAAGAGGAATGATCAATAATATTACAAACTAGTGGTCCAGTGCAAGAAATTCGTGCACATTAAAAGGAGATTAATTAGAGGAAATATTTTAATATTGCTATTTGCCCTTTCTCTATAATAGAAGTGTTAGAGATGAAAGAAAATTAGTAAAACGTATATGAAAATCTTCCTCCTGTCAGAGTCTGGGGTGCACCATGGAACCCAGAGTCAAGTCTTCAACCACCCACGTGCACCTCAAAATCGCTTGAGACCCAAACCTGGATGACCCCTTTCATTGGGCTAGATCCAGACCTGGCTGGTCCCACCCTGTCAAGCCCTGCCAGGTGTGGAGGGGGGTGCAGCCTCAGGGCCCCTGGGTGCCAGGGCAGGAGGGCATGGCCTGAGGTCCCTCATCAAGCCCTGCTGGTCAGAGGGAGTGGCCTGTGATCCCCCAGCTGGCACTGGGGCAGGGGACACAGCCTGAGGTCCCCAGGCCTGGTGCTGGGGTGGGGGGCATGGCCTGAGGTCCCTTGGCCTGGGGCCAGGGAGGGGGGCATGGCCTGAGTTCCCCCGGCCTGGCACCATGGAAGAGGGTGCAGCCTGAGTTCCTCTGGCCTGGTGCCAGGGTGGGGGGAGCAGCTTGAGGACTCCTGTCAAGCCCTGCTGGTGGAAGGCACGACCTGAGGTCCCCTGTCAAGCCCCATGCAGGAGGTGGGTGGGCGCACAGCCTCAGGTCCCTGCTGATTGCTCCTTAAGGCTCGTTATGGGAACTTAGCCTCAGCTGTGGGTGCAAATTGACCAGAGTGATGGTCAATTTTCATATTCCCTCTTTATTATATAGGATAGCCCAGAGGCCTAGTAAGATAAGGCATCTTTTGAATTTGGGCAGTATAGAAGTCTTCTGTGACCCTACTGAATTTTAATTGAGCAGCATACGTGGAACAGAGATTTTATTTGCAGTGGGTGAAAATGTAAAGTGAACTACAGAAATAGAGTGAATGATAGACTCTGATGAATAACTCTGACTGAGACAGCATGAATGACACTGTGCTGAGGGAAGTAGAAATGCAGGATCATTGGTAGAGACATATTCTGGAACAGGAGCAACCCAAGCCCATTTGCAGGTTGAGGTAACACAGCAAAAGGAGAGGGAGAGAATACAGACATGAGAGTATGAGGAGAGGGCTAGTCAAAGAGAAAACAGAGCCTGCATTCTGGAAGAAAACAGAAGCGGAAGGTGGACAGGCGACCTTGCATCCCTTGGATGTGGAGGGGAAAAGACACTAAACAAAATGGATGTAGATAAATGTAAAGATCCCTCTGTCTGGGCCAATGTCCAGATGCTGAAGCTCCTGAGAGCTCCCCTCCTAGCCCAGCCTCTCCTGACCCATGCTCTGACTGCAGGAACTTCTCTCCAGTCGCTTACCAACTGAGGGTGTGATACCATTGATTGGAATGCCACAACGAACACCCCTAACTTGGCTAACTTGGGTTCAAACAACAAAGTGGGGCTCAAAAAATTCAAGGGATCAGAGTCGCTGATTTTTACTCATATTTATAATTTGTACTTGCAGTGAGAGGATGAGACCAACCTGGGGGCGGGGGGAAAATGGAATCCAAGTTCTGAGAGTCTTCCAAAGCTGCTGCATGAAGCTGAGCTGTGTTTGAGGCTGTTTCTTTTTTAAATCCTGGGGCCTTTGGCTTAAATATCTAAAATATCTGAATCAAGAGTACTGGCCCAGCTGACCAGTTTCTCCACTTCCTCTTCCCACGGCTCATGTATGTGCTCACTGTCATCTTCCCACTCCTCCTCTCCTTCATATGTCTTCAAGACAACTTCTGTTTCAGATGATAAATCTAGAGAAAAACACAACAGAGCTGCAATAAGAAGTATGAAGAACAGAAATGTAATAGACATGATAGGAAATACAATAAAAAGAGGAGCATTCCTGCATTGGTAGTGTAATTCCTAAGGTCATGTGAGTGGACGCAAGCAACCCTTTTAAACTTTCTAAATTTTGAGCCTTGCAATTAACATTTTTGTTAGAAATCATTCTTTCCATTTTGGTCCATCTTTGTAGTCTTGGTTGGTTGATATATTTAACACATATTTATGGAGTCCCTGCTACTGCTAGTAGATGTGTAAAAAAAAAAAAAGGTGTGCTTTAGCAGCACAAGAATGGGATCACTGTGTCTAATGAGAAGTGGACTTAGAAAGTGGAGGGCAAAGAAGAGGTGAGGAGAGAAGACACAGCACATGTAAAGGCGCAAAGGCACGTGAGGACCTGACAAGTTTGGAGGTAATCAGAGTTGGAACTTCAGTATTTGCATTGGGCCAGCTGCTGCGCTAAGCAGCCTAAATGTATAACATTTAACTTAGACACAACCCTTGTGACGGGCAGGTATTATTGTCCCTATTTTAAAGATGAGTAAATCTAGACTGAGTGCCCTGCAGTAACTTGTCCAAGGACTTCTAGCTAATAATTGCTCCCAGGTTCATGAAGTCCAAAATCGCTGTGGCAAAGTGCATGGAGGAGTCGGTGGAGCTGCCCGGCGGAGCTGAGGCCAGATTAGGAAAGCCTCATATGTCATGCAGGGGAGTTTCATCTCTTGGAAGGGTCTTGTGAACAGGGAGAGAAGCTGATTGTATCTTTTAGAGAATAACACAGATATACCAGTGGTATCTATATTTCTCAATGTTTCCACTCAGCATGGGGAACTTGCTTTCTAGGGATGAACCTTAGTTGGTGCTATTTATGCTCTGCTCCCTCTACACTTCATCCCTTCTACCTAGTTGCCACCCAATTCATTGCCTCGCATGGGTTGCAGGGTAAATTCTGTTGGTCTCCAATGTTCATTCCCCCAATTACATATCAAATGAACCTTGTAATATCCATTGCCTTCAAATTGTGCTATAGGTGAAGGTTTTGAATGGATTGTTCTTTCAGTCTCTTTGCTACAGAAAGGTTTGAGGAGAAGGCGGAGTTTAGACAGCTGCCATTGTCCTGGGAGGTCTCCAATGAACCTCACATTTTTATCTTTGCTCTTTAGTACTAGTCTCTAGCTTTCATTATTTTAAAACTAAATTTTGTTTTTCTCTTGAGAAAACCTTCTACTTTGTTTTCTACGAACGTATCACAAATGGAACTAAAGCCAGTTTTTTCAAACTGTGTTCAGGCCTTCCTAAATTCACATGCCTTTGGTTATAGGAAATACAGAGCCCAATTCAAAATAATTTAAACAATAGGGAAATGTCTTACCTCACAGGAGAGAAAAGTCAGAGCAGGGCAGGGCTGAATGACATGGTGCCTCAACCGTGTCAAGTTAAGGACAAGTTCTCTTTACTGCTCTGCTTGGCCATCTTTGGTGTCATCTACAGACTCATAGCAAGAGAGATGTGGCCAATCTAGCACCATTCACATCAGACATGGGACATGGCAACATCCAGAGAAGAAAAAGGGGAGTCTTCGCTCCAGGGTCTCATTTTTAAGAGTAGAAAAACCATCCTCTGAAGCCCCCAATATATTTCCTTTCAAGCAAGATTGTCATACCCCACTCCTAAACTAGTTGCTGGCAAGAAAAATGGGATTAGCCGGCACCAATTGTTGGAGTGGAATGAATGTTGAGTGTCAATCATTTTAACCATTTGCCCTCTAGTTCCTACCCTGTGTTTGTGTGTGTGTGTGTGTGTGTGTGTGTGTGTGTTGTTTGTTTTTTTAAAAAACACCACCACCAACTTCCAGGAAACCTAAAAAGAAATCCTGGCTAGATTAGCAGAACTTAATGAAAAATAGGCATAGAAATGATTCCTTATGAGATAGAAAAAATAAATACTATTTTGAACTTCTTTCCTCCAGAAAAACTTAAGTATTATAAATTCCTCTGGAAAACTTGGATTTATTGGTGGGAATCAATATCTGTGTTACTGTGTTAAAATAAGTTATGAAAGCACAAATTATATTTACCTTATAGTTTGTCTTTCTTGGGATGGATCCCAGAAACTCTTCTTCTTCTAATTTTTTTTATCTTAAAAAATTAGTTATGAAGATATTAACATATGTTCTGATGGGTGGGCTCTGATTATTATCAAATGGTTTATTTCCATTCACTTCTGTATCAGTCTGCATTCAGTTAGGAAAACAGAGCCACTATAAGTAATACAGGAATAAGGGGTTAATAGAGGAAACTGGGCATATACAGGTGTGGAAGTCCTGGGGGAATGAAGGTATTGAAGGCTACAGCTGGGGAACTGGAAAATCAGTCTCTACCTCCTTTAGCCTGATGCACTGACGTGAGTGGGAAAACCAACTTATGGAGAAGTCAAGCAGCTGCACACATGCTGCCACCCAAAGTGGGACAAAAATTCATGATGAATATATTTATGAAGCCATTATATCTATAAAGTGGGAATTTGTGAAGAGTTGCATGAAAGGAGGCTGCCATGTATTCAAGAATTACGGTCTCCCTGAATAGCCACAGCAATCTTGAAAAAGAAAAACCAAGTGGGAGGAATCATGCTACCTGATATCAAACTATACTACAAGGTCATAGTAATCAAAACAGCATGATAGTGGCATAAAAACAGACACACAGATCAATGGAACAGAACAGAAATAAATCCACATTTATATGGTCAATTAATATATGACAAAGGAAGCAAGAATATAAAATGGGGTAAAGATAGTCTATTCTAAATGGTGTTGAAAAAATTGGACAGATAAATGCAAAAGAAAATAATCTAGACCACCTTCTTACATCATATACAAGAATAAACTCAAAATAAATCAAAGACTTAACTAGAAGACCCTAAACCATAAAACTCCTAGAAGAAAACATAAGCGGGCCCTAATCAGTTTGGATCAGTGGATAGAGCGCCAGCCTGCGGACTGAAGGGTCCCAGGTTTAATTCCTATCAAGAGTATGTACCTTGGTTGTGGGCACATCCCCAGTAGGGGGTGTGTAAGAGGCAGCTGATCGATATTTCTCTCCCATCAATGTTTCTAACTCTCTATCCTTCTCCCTTCCTTTCTGCAAAAAAAAAAAAATCAATAAAATATATTTTTTTTAAAAAAGAAAACCTAGGCAGTAAACTTTCTGACATTGCTCTTACTAATATTTTTTTCTGATATATCTTCTCACACAAGGGAACCAAAAGAAAAAAATAAACAAATGTGAGTACATCAAACTAAAAAGTTTGCAAAGGAAACCATCAACAAAACAAAAAACAACCTAATAAATGGGAGAACATATTCACCAATGGTATATCTAGTAAGGGGTTGATATCCAAGATTTATAAAGAACTCATACAACTCAACACCAGAAAACAATAATGCTCCAATTAAAAAATGGGCAAAGGACCTGAATAGGCACTTCTCCAAACAGGGCATAGAGATGGTCAATAGTTTAATGAAAAAAGCTCAATATTACTAACCCTCAGAGAAATGCAAAATAAAACCACAATGAGTTATCACCTCACATTTGTCAAAATGGCTATTATCAATAAATCAACAAACAAGTGTTGGCAAGGATGTGGAGAAAAGGGAACCCTCCTGCACTGTTGGTGAGAATGCAGATTGGTATAGCCACTGTGGAAAGCAGTATGGAGTTACCTCAAAAAATAAAAATAGAACTGCCTTAAGACCTAGAAATTCCACTTCTGGTACATATCTGAAGAAACCCAAAACATAATTTGAAAGAATATATGTACTCCTATGTTCACAGCAGTGTTATTTATAATAGTCAAGCTATGGAAGCAACCCAAGTGCCTGTCAATGGATGATTGGATAAAGAAGCTGTGGTACATATATGTACAATGGAATATTACTAGGCTATAAAAATAATGATATCTTGCCCTAACTGGTTTGGCTCAGTGGATAGAGCGTCGGCCTGCAGACTGAAAGGCCCCAGGTTCGATTCTGGTCAAGAGCATGTACCTTGGTTGTGGGCACATCCCTAGTAGGAGGTGTGCAGGAGGCAGCTGATTGATGTTTCTCTTTCATCGATGTTTCTAATTCTCTATCCCTCTCCCTTCCTCTCTGTAAAAAATCAATAAAATGTATTTTTAAAAAATAATGATATCTTATGTGACAGCATGAATGGACCTAGAGAGTATTATGCTAAGTGAAATAAGTCAGACAGTAAAGACAACTACCATATGATTTCTGTTATATGATGAATCTAAAGACTAATATAAATGAACAAACAAAACAGAAACAGACTCATAAATTCAGAGAACAAACTGAGGGTTTCTAGATGGAAGGTGGGTTGGAGGGCTAAGTAAAAAAGGTAAAAGAATTAAGAAGTACAAACTGATAGTTATAAAAGAGTTATGGCCATATGAAGTATAGCATAGGGAATATAGTTAGCAATCTAATCTAATAAAATAGTAATATGCAAATTAATCAGCACTCTGAGACACCTAAGCCACGCCCATCAGCCAAGCCATGCCCCCAGCCAATCAGAATGGCTGTATGCGAATTAACCCAGCCAAGATGGAGGCTGGCAGCCATGGAGCTAGAGCAAACAGGAGGCTTCCATTGCAACTGCCTGCCTAGGCCGGCTGGGCCTCTGCTCAAGGCAATAAGATTTCAATTATAGAAGATAAATAAACCCCAGAAACCTGATTCCAGCCAGCCTTTCTGGGACCTTGGGTCAATGGGAGCTGTGGGCAGCCTGAAAGCCTGAAAACTGCCCTTAGCCCCTCACCCAGGCTGGCCACACCCCCATGGGGTGAGGGTTCCCACTGAGGGGGCTTGGCCAGCCTGCAAACAGCCATCAGCCCCTCACCCAGGCTGGCCAGGCACACCAGCAGGTGGACATCCCCCTAGGGGTCCCATACTGCAAGAGGGCACAGGGCGGGCTGAGGAACCCCTCAGCCCCCGAGTGCACAAATTTTTGTGCACTGTGCCCCTAGTATTTTAATAACTGTGTATAGTGCCAGGTGGTTCTAGACTTATCAGGAGGATCCCTCATAAATTATATAAACTTCTAACCACTATGCTGTATACCTGAAACTAACATAATATTGAATGTCAGCTTTAATTGAAAAATAAATTTTAAAAAGGGAAAATGATCTCTTCTTCTCTCCCACTTCCTAAATCTCAGGTGAATTTTCTCATTGGCAAACTATGACATACTGAAACCTTTCTGCTAAAGAGGGCCACAAATTTCATTCATTTTTGAGTCATATTTCCCTTTAATGTTCTGTGCAAGTTCACTGTTGCTACATAATGTACAACCACAAAATCTCAGTGACATAGAATAAGCATTTGTTTAGGTCACACATTGGCAGTTTGGCTGGCTTCCTTGGGCTGGACATGGCCAGAAGGCATGGCGGGGAAAGTTGAGCTCAGTGCCTTTTATCTTTTTCTGTGACCAGAGGGCTAGTCCAGGCACGTTCTTGGGAGGATGGCAGGCATGAAAAACAGCAAGCCAAATTGCACAGACCCTTCCTAGACCCTGAGCATGTCACACCTACTAATCCATTGATCAAAACAAGTCACATGGCAAAGCTCGAAGTCAAGGGTCAAGGGAGTATATTGTTCCCATGGAGGTGAAATAGGATAAGAGTGAATATTTCTGAACAATAATCTAATTTACCATGACATTTCAGGTACAGTCTCTAATCTAAGCGTAAGATTAAACACAAAGGATCATCTACTCCATTTTTAAAGAAGATAAGGCTCATCACTGAAAAGCTAATTAATTTATGGACATTCCTTAAAATATTCTCTCTTCCAGCTCATCTTTCTTAATATTTCTCACTCATCGTGGATTTACTCCCTCTTTTTCAAAATGAAAGCATGCTAACTCCCCTTCCTTTTTTGCTTCCTTCCTTGCTTCCTTCCTTCCTTATCTTCCTTAGCATTGAATACCTATTATATGCCAAGCACTGTGTTGTGGCACATTAGGGATAAGCAGCCCCTTCCCTCAGGAGGTCACTTTCTATTGAAGAGTCTAGACTGGCAGTAAAGGACTAGTATCACACAGCATGTGTGTGGGGCAAACTCTAAGATGGTCTGTCATGATCCCCAAATTCTAGTGTTCATACCTTTATGTAATCGTCTCTCTTTTAAGTATGGGTGGGACCTGTGATTTTCTTCTAATCAATAAAATATGCCAAAGGTGAGGAATCTCACTCCCATGATTATGTTACAATACAAAATATTCCATCTTGCTATCAGACTGGCTCTGAAGACTCTCCCTGCTGGCTGGCTAAAGGGAAAGGCTATGTTGGGAAAGCCCACATGGCAATGAACTATGGCAGCCTCTAGGAGCTGAGGGGAGGCTCCAGGCGTATAGGCAGTGAGAAGCTTGGGGCTCCACTCTAAGGACAGGAGGAAGTGAATTCTGTCAACAACCTTAGAGCTCTTGGAAGCAGATCCTTCCCCATTCAAGCCTGCAGATAAGAAGGCAGCCCAGCTGATTCCTTGATTGCAACCTTATGAAAGCCCAAGCAGAGGATCAAGTTACACTGTGTCTGCACTCTAGGCACACAGAAACTGTGAAATAACAAATGTGTTGTTTTAAACCATTAAGCATGGGGTAATTCATTACATAGCAATAGCAAAGTAATAGAGCATTGAAATGACATGATAAAAATGCTCTGAGCGAGACCACAGGGGAAGTTTCTTAGAGAAGGTAATACCTGAGCTGAATCTCAAAGGATGAATAGGTACTAGAAAAGAAAAGAAAGGAGAAAAGGTTGTTTGGAGTGGGAGTATGAGAAAACCTAGTGTATGTGTCAATTATTTTTTTAAACAAGGAAGGAAATAACATGACCCTAGTTCTGTGTGGTATTTAGGGAGTGAATGAGGGAGTGGTAAGAGATATAATTAAAAAGGCAGATATTAGAGCAGTAAAGACTTTCCATGTCAAAGAATCTAGATTTTATCCTGAATGAAATGGGAAACAAAAGATTTTAGCATTGATAAAGCAAAAGCAGAGTTGAGCTGTAGAAAGCAGTTGACAAAGCATGGGCAGAAATTGTATTCATCAACTTCCCCAGATTATCTCTTTCTATTGGTGAAGATGGTGGGAATATTGGAGGATAGTGAATGCAGAAAGGAGTGGAGAATTCATGTAGGAAGCAGAGAGTATGGCTGGAAAAGGTAATGTTTCTTACCATTCCTTGCAGGGAGCCTGGAAGAAGGCAGAGTTGAACAGAGAAATTGTGGCTGGTGACTTAGAGAAGGAAATCTGAGGGGTATACCAAAACAAGGAGGAGGAAGAGAAGTAGGAGTTGAGCCAGGGAAAAGAAAGTTAGAGATATGAGTGCAGTAACCATGGAGAACCGTTGAATGAAGGTTATTGCCTAGCATTTATATGTGAACTAGAGGCCTGGTGCACGAAAACTGGCAGTCAGACATCCCTCTTGCAATCTGGGACTGCTGGCTCTTAACCACTTACCTGCCTGCCTGCCTGATCACAAGTAACCACTTCTGCCTGCCGGCCTGATGCCTCGAACTGCTCCCCTGCCAGCCTGATCACCCCCTAACTGCTCCCTCCTGCCGGCCTGATTGCTCCAAACCACCTCTGCCACCATGGTTTTGTCTGGAAGGATGTCCAGAAGATGTTTGGTCTAGTTAGCGTATTACCCTTTTAGTAGTATAGACTAGGGGCCAGTGCACAAAATTCGTGCACTTGGGGGGGGGGGTGTTCCTCACTCCAGCCTGCCCCCTCTCACATACTGAGAGCCCTCACATACTGAGGACACCTCAGGAGGTGTCCTACTGATGGCTTAGGCCTGCTCCCTGATCCCCTTGGGGAGCAGGCCTAAGCCACATGTCTGGCTCTCTTTGTGGAAGGCCACCAGGCTAATCAGGGGAACCAACCAACCCCATCACCCTGCTGCTGCAGCCACTGCCAGTCACCACAGCCACCAAGGTGTTTTCATCAACACAGACGGACTCCAGTCCCTTCACCATGAAAAAATGACAACTGTCTTTAGGCATTTTCAAGATGTGTCTTTCATAGGATATGACATTTATTTTTTTCTTTCTTTTTTATCCTCACCTGAGGATATGTTTCCATTGATTTTTAGAGAATGTGGAAGAGAAGGGAAAAACAGAGAGAAACATCAAAGTGAGAGGAACACTTTGATTGGTTGCCTCCTGTATGAGTCCTGACCTGGGCCCTAGCCATGGAGGAGACTGCAGCCTTGGTCAGAATTGAACCCAGACCCTGCAGTCAGCAGGCTGAGGCATTATGCACTGAGCCAAACCAGCTAGGGCAGGATATGATATTTCTTAGCACTTCAGCAGTGGACCTTCATTTTTTTTCTCCAGGAGTGTGGTGGAAAAACTCTAGATCACCTTTAGGGATTCTTATTACCCAAGTTACTAAGAATACTACCAGTGGCATACAGGGAGCTTAGCCAATGAGTGGTAAGAAAAGGTGTTTCCTCTGTAGTTCATTCTGATCACCGGCTCCACCTCTGCCCCTCCAATCCCAGCTCCACCCCTGACCAGGCCTGTAACCTTTGGCCAAGGCTGCAGGCCAGGGCAGGGGACTCCCAAACCCCTCTGATTGCTGGCTTCACAGAGCCCAGACCTCTGTGATCACCAGCTCTGATTTTGCCCCCTGCCATTGCCGGCTCTGCCCTTGCCCACTGGAAGCCTCTGGCCAAGGCTATAGGCCTGGGCAGGAGACCCCCAGACCCCTGCTTTGCTGGCTCCATTGGTGCCCAGACCCCTGTGATTGCAGGCTCTGACCCTGCCCCTCCGATTGCTGGCTCTGTGGAACCCAGGCCTCTGCAATCTCTGGTCTTGCCCCTGCCCAGGCCTGAGGCCTCTGGCCTAAGTCTTATGCCTAGGTAGGGCACCCTAATACCCCTCTGATCACCAGCTCTGCCCCAGCCCCCTCCAATCACCTGCTCCACTGTTGCCCATGCCTGAGGCCTCTGGTGAAGGCCTCTGGCCTGGGCAGGGGGACCCCCAGGGCCCTCTGATCACCTGTTCTGCCCCTCGGCCCCCCCTGCCACCTGCCTGGCTAAGAGGCCTAACCACTTCAGTGGCAGGGCCAAGCCACACTGAGCACCAGCATCTTGTGGCTATTGGGGCGGCTATCTTTGCCACAGAGTGATGCCTAATTTGCACATTACACTTTTA
Organism: Murina feae; assembly: GCA_004026665.1. Taxonomy (NCBI): domain Eukaryota; kingdom Metazoa; phylum Chordata; class Mammalia; order Chiroptera; family Vespertilionidae; genus Murina; species Murina feae. Next base: position 15,946 of record PVJC01012853.1, read on the forward strand.
TTAGACAGGATGTGGCTATCGGCGCTGCCATCTGGTGGCCATCTTTATCATGAAGTGACACCTAATTTGCACATTACTCTTTTATTAGATAGGAGATGTGTTTAAAGAACAGGATAGGTAAACACCGGAATTGCGGCCGTGCACAACCATTTTAAAAAAACAATGAAAAGAAAAAACGGACACCACCCAGACCCACAGGAAGGCTGGCTGAGCAGAAATTCTACAACTAGAAAGAGACTGAGACGCAGAGAAGGTGCAGAAGTAAAGTGCAGAGGTACGGAGGCGTGTGCGCGCAAAGGGGCTCACAGAAAGGGCTGGCAGCATTTCATACCGGAGGGAGGCACAAGCTCCCGACGGCTCTGAACTCCAGTTCCAGGAGAGTTTCTGAGGACTCAGAACCATATGGGGAGGAGCAGGACTGTCTGGCACTGTCAGGCACCAGGAGGAACTCCAGAGCGGCTTGAGACCCGGTGACTCTTAGGGCAGGACTGAGCAGCAGCCATAGCTGGTTGCTCTGCCCTGTAGACTCCCTGAGATCCTGCCCCACCCAAGTTGTTTGCAGAGGCTTTTGCATATAAAAGGCTGAGCAGCCGCAGGCAAAGGCTATAATAGCACCTCTTTGGAGATACAAGTGACAGCATACCCAGGGGTCTGAGTGGTACAATCCTATATACAACTCCTCAGATTCATAAGGGACATACTTGGGGCAGACTCTGTGAGCACCAAAGCCCCACTGAAGCAAATCTTGACCTATAAGGGTGTCTCTGGCATAGAAGCTCTCCCACTGTAGACACAGCTGATTTGCATAACCAAGTGGCTTGGAGGTTATTTCCTCTCAGTGATCACCTAACACAGAAAGCCACTCTATCAACTCAGGGAAGCAGCCAAAATGTGGAGACAAAGAAATGGATCACAAATGACAGAAATGGAGGAAAGAAAACGACAGGATATAGAGTTCAAAACTATGGTTATAAAGTTTTTCAAAAATTTTCTAGAACCCACTGATAAACTTAGTGAGACCCTCAATAAATCTAATGAGACCCTCAAGGATATGAAAAAGGACCTACTAGAAATTAAGCATACACTGACTGAAATAAAGAATATTATACAGAGATTCAACAACAGATTAAGGAACGCAAGAATCAAGTCAAAGAATTGAAATACGAAGAAGCAAAAAATACCCAAATGGATAAGCAAAAAGAAAAAAGAATCAAAAAATATGAAGACAGTGTAAGGAGTCTCTGGGACAACTTCAAGTGTACCAACATCAGAATTATAGGGGTGCCAGAAGAAGAGAGAGAGCAAGATATAGAAAACATATTTGAAGAAATAATGACAGAAAACTTCCCTTACCTAGTAAAAGAAATAGACTTCCAAGTCCAGGAAGTGCAAAGAATCCCAAACAAAAGAAATCCAAAGAGGATCACACCAAGACACATCATAATTAAAATGCCAAGAGCAAAAGACAAGGAGAGAATTTTAAAAGCAGCAAGAGAAAAGCAGTCAGTTACCTACAAGGGGGAAACCATACGTCTGTCAGCCGATTTCTCAACAGAAACTTTGCAGGCCAGAAGGAAGTGGCAAAAAATATTCAAAGTGATGAATAGCAAGAACCTATAGTCAAGATTACTTTACCCAGCAAAGCTCTCATTCAGAATTGAAGGTCGGATAAAGAGCTTCACAGACGAAAAAAAACTCAAGGAGTTCATCACCACCCAACCAGTATTATATGAAATGCTGAAAGGTATCCTTTGAGAAGAAGAAGAAGAAAAAATAAAGATAAAAATTATGAACAACAAATACATAGCTATCAATAAGTGAATCTAAAAATCAAGTGAATAAAAAATCTGATGAACAGAATAATCTGGTGAATAGGATAGAATCAGAGGTATAGAAAGGGATTGGACTGACAATTCTCGGGGAGAAAAGGGTGTTGGAGGTGCAGAAAGAGACTGGACAATAATTGTACACCTATGGATGAGAACAGTAGGGAGGGGGTAAGGACAGAGGGTGGGGTGGGAACTGGGAGGAGGGGAGCTATGGGGGTAAAAAAAAGGAACAACTGTAATAATCTGAACAATAAAGATTTTTTAAAAATAAAGAACAGTGGGCAGGAAAATAATACCTAATACTTATAGTACTTCCAAGTTTACAAAATTTTTTACACAGATGGAGTAAATTTAGTCACAAGAATCCTATGAGATAGGGCAGCATATTAGAAACAAATACTTATTAAATATTTTTTATGTACCCATTGCTACCTGAGAATGAAAACACTGAAACTCAGAGGTTAAGTGACTTTGCCATGACTATACAGAGCTGTTATCTAAACCCAACTTCTCTGCCCCCAAATGTCTTGCTTTGCCTTCTGTATTAGCTGATTACTATTATAAACCACCAATTGTCTCTTCCTCCTTAAACTCTACTTTTAACCCATCCCAAATGTTTCTTTGAAAAAGTTATTTCAAAAAGAACACCAAAAACAACTCAGTTAACATTATTCCTTTCTTTTCAGCCATACTGCATATATCTTTGAACTTATAATGAGTATTAGGGAAAAGTTTATTTACTGTTTTGCTTGTTTTGAATGCTTTTATACATTTTGAAACTTAGCCTTAGATTTTCAAAATGTATATTATAGTGTAGGGGCTTGAAAGTATAAGTAATTAAAAATTTTTCAAAGCTTCAATTGTTATGTAAGTAATTTACTTAAACAAACATTTTGTTAGTCAGAAAGCATTAAAGCAACTTTAAAAGAAAAACATAAGATTAAGCCTCATATATTGAAATTTATTTAAAGTAATAAAAAATTAAACGTATTATTATGAACGATATTCTAGTTCTCAAAATAAAGCAAAACAAATAGGCTGAACTCAATTTACCTGATGTTGGGAAGGGATGAATGCTGTCGCTTTGATCCTGGTCTTCGTTACGAGTTTTAGTTTCTCTAGTATACTGAGCCTTGGCAGCAGGATACCTAGAATAAGAAAAAGAAGAGGTTATGTAACTTCCCAAGTGAATTTTGGGATGTTCACATTGCTTTTGAGAAAAATAAGGCAAACAAATAAAATGAAATAGATGAGTAGAGCAGTGGGTTTTGAACATGGCGCCATTCTGAGTGTTGACTAATGCAATGGTAAACTGAAATTGTTCCAATCTGTGTTTCCCAACAGAAGAGTAGTTAGAAAAGCAAATGAATATGGTATAAGATTAATATTGTAACAATAATTTAAAAAAAACATCAATTGTACTGGTTTCCTATACAAATGGGGCTCCATAATAAGTGACCACAAACTTGATGGTATAAAATAAATTTATTCTGTTCTGGGGGGCTAAAGTCTGGGACCAGGTGTTAGCACCACACTCCCTCTTTAGGCCTTTGGGAAGAATCCTGCCCTGTCTCTCCCTAACTTCTGCTGGCTTCCAGTGATCTTTAGTGTTCCCTGAATTGTAACTGCATCACTCCAATCTCTGTCTCTATCAAGATATGGCCCTTTCCCTGTGTGTATCTATGTCCTCCCGTTTTCATGTAAGGACACCAGGCATTGAATTTAGGGCCCACATTAATCCAGTATAACCTCATCTTAACTAATTATATCTGCAAACATCCTCTTGCTGAAAGAGTTTGTGTACATTGGTATTATGTTTCCCTTGAATCTCTGCAAAAATTCTCCATGAAGCCAACTGGGCTTGGAGCTGTCTTCATGTGAAGGTGTTTAAGCTATCAACTCAATTTCTTTATGAGACATAGGATTATTTAGGTTATCCATTATGTTTTAAGTGAGCCTTGGTAGATACTGTCTTTCAAGAAATTTGTTCACTTCATCTATGTGGTTGAATTTATTGGTCTGCAAAAGTCTTCATTGTACCTTCATTTTAGAGAGAGATTTTCACGGGGTATAAAATCTAGGTTAGCAATTTCTTTCTTTCAAGAACTTTAAAATTGTCATCCATTATCTTTTGGCTTATAAGTTTTCTGAAATGTTGTTGGTTGTTTTTATCTTTGTCTCATTACATGCAGTGTGTGTTTTCTTTTTACCCTTCGCTGCTTTGAGGATTTTTCACTTTATCACTGAATTGCAGTGATTTTACTGTGGCACATTATAATGGGCCTTGGTATGGTTTCTTTATATTCCTGTTTCTTGGGATCCATTGAACTTGCTCTCTGAGTTTAGAGCTTTTATCAAATTTGGAAAATATTCAACCATAATTATTTCTTCACATTTTTTTCTGTTACTTCTTTTCTGAAACATCAATTACAAGTAAGTTACACAACTTGATATTGTCACACAGCTCACTGAGGCTCACTTGTAAGAGTTTATACTGCTACCCTTTCAAGTTCATGGGCCATTTTTTCTACAGTGGCTAATTTGCTGTTCTTTCCATACAGTGTGTACTCAAAATATGTATTCATTTATTTTATCTCTAGATGGACTTTTGTATATCTCCCATATTTCTTCGTTATATTTATGATTTTCTTTATATTTTTTTGAATACACATTACAAGATGCTTAATAGCTGCTGTAAGGTCCACACTTATAAATTCCATCATCTCTATCATTTATGGATCTATTTAAATTACAGAGGTTTCTTTTGGTTATGGGTTATATTTTCCTGCTTATTTAATATGACTGGTGATTTTGAATAGAATGAAGACTATTGTAAATCTTATTTTGGGGGCAATTTTGTTATAGTCCTTTAAATATGGTTGCCCATTGTTTCAGTTTTTGTTCTACTGAATAAGATGCAGCTAATACCTTGCAAATCAGTTTGGTATCTTCAAGGCTCGTATTTGAGCTCACTAGACCAGCTTTTATTGGGGATAACATAGCCTCACTATTAGGGCTTGATCCTTTGAAGTCTCTGTCCAGTGTCCCTTGAATTAATTAAGAGGTCTTGCCACTCGGTCTAGCAGGAAGACAAACTATTTCTAGCCCTCTGTGAGCCTTGTGTGTGTACTAAATCAATCAATCATTAGAATCTTTTCCTCAGAACAAACATGACTTTAGAAAATAGCATAACTTGACTTTATTAAAAAAAAAAAACTTGACTAATATTTTCTTTTTCATTCACACATTTGTCTTCCTAATTAAAAACAAAGGGTTGGCTCAGCCAGCATGGCTCAATGGTTGAGCATCAACCCATGAACCAGGAGGTTGGGATTCCCTGTCAGGGTGCGTGCCTGGATTGTGGGTTACTTTATCCCCAGTAAGGAACATCTAGGAGGCAGCCCATTAATGATTCTGATCATTGATGTTTTTATCTCTCTCCATCTCCCTTCCTCTCTGAAGTCAATACAAATATATTAAAAAAAAAAAAAAAAAAAAACAGCAGCAAAGTAAAAAAAAAATGTTTAGGATTACTAAAGAAATGCAAACTAAATACTTATAAAGGAAAATGCCATATATTAAGTTAAAAAATAGAACAAAAAACCCTAACGCGTGTGTTTATTTAAAATTTTCAATATCTTTGGTAGCAATGTAAATGACCTCCCATTTGAAAACATAGCTTTATGTACATTACAAGAGCCATAAAACTTACTGTATCTTAAAGTCTAGTAATCTGACTTTTTGTAATATGTACTGAGGGAACTTCTTGGCTTCTTTGTGGTTCCTCCTTTCTAACACACCTCTGTGCAAGTGGAGCAGTCCTCCCTCCCTCTGCTCAGACCAAGGCCTAAGCCAATCCATGCGTGGCATTTCTGTGGCCACGATGAGGGGAGAGAGGGTGGAGTGGGCTGTTGAGAGGGAAGGCATGAGAGAGAGGGAGAGAAAGACACAGGAAACCCCTCTAAAGAGTGTTCTATGTGGGAGCACTATTAAAGGAGCAATGTTCTCTCTTTTTAAAAAATGTATTTCTTTATTGATTTCAGAGAGGAAGGAAGAGGGAGAGAGAGAGAGAGAAACATCAATGATGAGAGAGAATTATTGAGTGGCTGCCTCCTGCACGCCTCCTACTGGGGATTCAGCCCACAACCCAGCTATGTGCCCTTGGCCAGAATCAAACCTGGGACCCTTCAGTCCACAGGCCGATGCTCTATCCACTGAGCCAAACAGGCTAGGGCATAAGGAGCAATTTTCTTAAAAAAAAAAAAAAGTCCAATATATGTTTTTGACTTGGTATAAAAACCCCTTTTTGAGGAGAGAGGAAGGGGAAAGCAGCCGCAAGGCCCGTATTATAGCACAGGATGCTCCACTAGATTCTGTGCTACAACCAGAAAGCTATGGCAAAGTCTTGGGGTTACGCTGAGAGAGAAAAATTGATGAAATGAATTATATCCATAGAAGGGAACAATAAAGAATATGGAACTCATTTTAAAAAGCTGTTGAAAGAACTGGGTGTGTGTGTGATACTGTGACTTCTAATAATACATGTGGTCTTTGTCCCTGTTTCTGGCACAGAGCTCCCAACCCCCTTGGAATTACCTAAGTGATGACAGCAACAATGGTGTCTTTTGTTATGAGGTTAATGAGGTGACTTTTGGGCCCCACCCAAGGATGGGGGGCTGGTGACCCGTAGGAGCCAGCCATGTGGTTTTTGGATTGGAACTTTCAGTCTCACCTCCCGATGGCCAATAGCTTAGTCAATCATGACTACACAATGAAACCACCATAAAAATCTGAATAAGCACAGCTCAAAGGTTCTTTTCCTTTGAGAGAAACAGAGAGAGAGAGAAAGAGAGAGAGAGAGAGATTCCACATTAGGGAACTAAAATGCTTTCACGTGCCCTGGGCTGGGCCCCATGCACCACAGAAACAGAAGCTCCTCTTTGGGGACCTTCCCCTATGTATCTCTTCATTTGGCTATTGATTCATAGACTTGTAATAAAGGCTCCCTGGAAAATACAGGCATGGAAAAAATACAGACAAAGGATACTCAGTTAAACATTGCTTTTTATAGGGTTATATAATTATACAAGAGGCCCAATGTGCGAAGATTCGTGCAAGAATGGGCCTTCCTGCCCCTGGCTGCCGGCACAGCCTTCACTTGGGCCCGAGCTGCCTTTCCACCTTCCCATGCTGCCCAGAGGCCCAGAGCGGCTGGAGCCATGCGGTACAACTGCATCGCCACCATGGGCCCTGCCCTGTCTCCAGCAGCTGGGCACCTGCATATGCAAATTAACCCACCATCTTTGTTGGGTTAATTTGCAGACTCACTCCTGATTGGCTGGTGGGCGTGGAGAAGGTACTGTCAATTTGCATCTTTCTCTTTTTTCAGTGTAGATATTTAATGCATGTAATTATATAACCTTTGTAATAAATCCGTAATCTAGTGAGGCAAAAGGTTTTGTGTTCTTGTAGATTAATCAAACCTGAGGGAGGGGGTTCATGGGAACTTCTAAATTACAGTCAGTCGGTCTGAAGGGCAGGTAACAACTGGGTTTGCAACTGGCATGTGAAATGGCTGGTGGTCTGTGGGACTGAACCCTTGACCTGTGGAATGTGGTGCTCTCTCTGGGCAGACAGTGCAGGAACTGAGCTGGAGTCTCCGACACTGCTGGCGTCTGAGGATTGCTGGTTGGTGTAGGGAAACCTCCATGCATGCATTAGAATCGGGGGGAGAAGCCCTTCTTAAGTGTATTTATTCAGGAAAAGAGAACACTGGAGGGAGGTGGGAGAAAGACGTGCTGGCTGTTTTCTGAGGCGTGAGCCATCGCACACAACAGCAGAGCCTCATTTGTGTTGCTCCCGAGGACAAGTGGCCATGCTCTCTTTTCTGCCATAACTGTGTCCCTGAACCATGTCTCCTACCTGTAGCCCAAAACACCCCTGGGTTTTCAGTGTCTGCGCTGATATCAGCTTGATCTAATAGAAAAACCCATGGGTTGTAGCCCACCCCCCGCTGCCCCTGACCCTTTATTTACATTTTTTCCATGTCTACTAGTATATTTTCAAGGAATCATTTCCTAGGCTCATTTTAATGTCAATTTTCTTTTTAACCACAAGATGGCAGTCAAGGTTTGAGAAATTTAAAAAAAGCTAGCATTCCTCCTTAAAATGCATTAAACATATAAATATATAAACCTATAAAAAATAATGTTTAACCTGAAAGAATAGCACAAACACCCACTAAATTCATGTACCCAGCATAAATGTTTTCTATATAATTGGAGAAAAAAGAATCAAGCATAGTTATGCTAAAGCAAGACCATATACTTTTGTGAGTTAAAACACATACAGAATCACATACTGCAGGAACTTAGAAATAATACATACTACATTCTTATTTAAAAAATAGTAAAATTAAATCCAGAGTATATTCTATAAATATAAGAAAGTTTTATGCTGCTGTTTGTTATAGTACATGTTAAATTTTTTTCATATAGGAGAAAGGAAGTAACATTGTTTAATAGTAGATGTTGAGATTGACTCCAAACAAAACAAAACAAAAACCCCACAAAACTTTTTTTATAGGAGGTAGACTCAATTTGTGCTTGCAATTGGGTAAAAGGCAATATTTTTACAGTTACCTGGAAATTTTAAGCTTTTAAATAAGCACCTATTAATAGGCAGGTTGGAAATCATTTAGTTTTCATTTATAAACACAATACGTGCTTATCAATAAGTTCAGGCAAGCTGATTAGTCTCTTTATGCCTCATGTTTCCCTCATGAGTAAACCGCATATACTAGCTGCTCTGCTTTTCCAGAAAGGGAGGCTAAGACCCTTGTCTTAAAGCTGCGACCATATAAAAAAGGAAAGTGCTTTGACCTGGAGTATAGGTTGATTAGTTGGCTTTGAAGAAGGCTGATGGATATGATTGGGAATTACAGTTAGAGGTCAACTCCACAGCAGCATGGCCAGTCTTATGCTAGGAAACAAAGGGAGAATGCCTAGAACACAGTAGGTGCTTTGCCATGTTAGTTCCTGTACTTTCTATAGATAGACAAGAGCAATAGCCTTTCCTGAAGCTACACAGCATGTAATCAATTCTCCAGAATTGATAACTTTTGTATAGATTACTTCTTGCCTGACAAATCTTAGACTACTGGCATAGATCTTTCCATTATCACATAAGCAATCATTAACTATAGATCATGACATAAAAATAGTTTTATCTATAATAATAAAAGCATAATATGCTAATTAGACCGGACAGCATAACAACCTTCTGGACATCGTTCCGGACATCCTTCCAGACGAAGATGGGGTGGCGTGGGCCGAGACAGAGACGGTTAGGGGTGATTAGGCAGGCAGGTGAGTGGTTAGAGGTGATCAGGCAAGCAGGCAAGTGGTTAGGGAGGATCAGGCAGGCAGGTGAGCAGTTAGGAGACAGTGGTCCCATATTGCGAGAGGGATGTCCAACTGCCAGTTTAGGCCCATGGGATTGAGCCTAAACCAGCAGTTGGACATCCCCTGAGGGGTCCTGGATTGCAAGAGGGTGCAGGCATGGCTGAGGGACCCATCCCCCCCTCCCACATGCATGAATTTCATGCACTGGGTATCTAGTATGTGCATAAGTAAGAAAATTTTTAAAAATAGCTTTGCACTGCTTTCTGATTTTGTATCTTTCAGTCTTTCTACAGAGAAATTATATGCAAACTACTGATTAGATTCCAGACTCATATTCTTCCCATGCTTGGTTGAAATAAAGCATTTGTACATATAGCCAAAAGGCAGGAAAGACAATGGGAAAGAAAAAAAACCCTCAGAAATGAACACCAAATCAAATGATCGATTCATAATTATTTATGAGCTGCTTATAATGACAATGGATACCTAATAATACTAACTAAAAACATTGGGTGGGACTTAAGAATCTGCCTAAAATATTTATGACAATCACTTATATTTCCCATTTTCAATCACTGTTCTATGACTACATCCTTAGAATTCCCTAAATAGAACCATAATCTCTACATTAGAATGGGCCTAAATGGAAGTCAGTACCCACATTGTATTTCTCTGAAAATTAACTGTCCTCACATTTAATCCTATTAAGTGGGAAAACAAGGTGCGCGTTAAGTGTGCATCATCCTACAAACACTACTTGAGTGCCTGCTGAGTTGGACAGGTACTGTGCTAAGCTACCAGAATGGCCCTGCCTTGGTCATTCCTCATGAAGAGATGAAGTCCCATGTCACTGGGGCCGAAAGAGCTAGGGAGAGAGTGCTATGGAAGGAGAGGATGGCAGAGGCCCTCTCACAGGAGACAACTTAGCTGTATCTTCGTGTCATGCTTGTGAAATACTTTGCCAGGCAGAAGAGAGGGTAGAGGTGAAGTGAAAAGGGGAAGGAAAAAAATGCATAGAATGGGACTAAAATAAATGTAGTCATGCAAGGTATTACTTTCCTAACTTGAGAAAAAACTTTAAATTTTTACATGTTTCTGACAGACTATTTTTATTTGAAAAGTTGGTGGGCATGGGCTTTTATCTCTCCCTACCCGCAAGGGACTAATATTTATTGAATGTCCATAGGCCCACAGGCATATAATTTTGTATATATGATCTCATTCAAGAGATCAAATGCAAGACAACTTTGCAACCTAGGTCATGTTATCTATATTTAATAGGTAAGGAAACAAACTCACTGTGGGTAAGACTTTCTCCAAGATCTGTCTGACTCTAACGCGCACGTTCTTTCCCCATGCTGCCGCCAAAGATTTTCCATCGGAAACTTGAACTAGAGCCACAGTAGGAAGAGCATGAATAAGAGAGAACCTCAGGGGGAACTTACTATGTTCCAGATACAATTTGAAGCATTGTACATGTATTAATTTACTTAATCCTCACAACCTCAAAGGGGTGTAGGTACAGTAACGCCTGTCCTTTAACAGAGAATAAAACTGAGGTACAGAGAATAAAACTGAGGTTCAAAGAATTCAGATAACTTTCCCAAGGTCACAGAGTGGATAACTGGCAGAACCAGGATCCAATGCAGGCTGTCTGGCTCCAGTGTCCCTGCACTTATGTATTCCACATTCCACGTTTTCCCTCAGACCAATCTCGACTCTAGACCACCGGCAAGGACCCTACTGGGCAAGATATCCCAGGCAGAAGGCACAAAGAGGTGAAAAGATCTTATGTCCCCAAGAATAGAAAAGAATTTAGTGTGGCTGAAGAATTGGACCTTGATTGATGAGGGGATGGGAAGGACAGTAGGAGGAGGGACATGAAGCAGGAAAGATAAATCTCTCTTTTTCCTTAATGCTATACAGTTTATTCAATTTGCATTTTCTGTTTTGTTTTCAATAGGAAATTTCAGTGTAAGAAAAGCGTTTTAAAGCATAAAAACAGAAAGATGCATAATGGAATGATATGGCATGGACATGTAGCCCAATGGCTCACTTGTGTTGATTCCCAGACATTTTCTGCTTATCTCTATGAATTGACCACTTCATTGTACCTCATATATTTTGATGAATATGAGACGCTTCATAATTATCTGAAAAAAAGTCGATTCCACCATACTTTAGATTTTTTGCATACTCAAATATTTATGCCACAATAAAATTATACAGGTAAATGTAATATCTTTTAAAAACTTTATTTAGCTAATCAATTCCAATATTGAAAAGGAGCAAATATTATCTGATATAAATATATTCTCATCAACCACCAGATGGCACAAGGTGTGAGAGTTTCATTCTGACAGGGTCACCACGCACACGATAATTTGACCTATAACTTCACAATAATGTATTTGGAAAAATGTTCTAGCACTCAAACAGCCTGCAATTATTTCAGCCATATGTAGAAGTGGATGGATAAGTTGAAAATGACATGGTCCTATTTTTTTCTACATGTGGGGGTTTTGTGGGATGCTGGCATTACATATGATCCAACAAATAAAGCAAAGCAGTTCTCTTAAAGGAAATAAAAGAGGAAGTCATGTCAAAGCAAAATTAACTTTATGTTCTGAGTATGTTTCTTTAACTCTTAAATGAAACTTAAAACATCACTTCAAGAAAAAAAAACAACCCCATGCGTGCATTTCAAATTCTGTTTAATAAAACTCCTCCACTACCTATAATTTATCCTGAAAACAGAAAGGCATCGAATGGAAGAGCTTTCCTCCACTTCGGCTTAAAGAGGAGTTGTTGCCAGAGTCAACTGGAAAAATAACGTCCCACTGAAAACCCAGTCTGAAGTCTCATGCTCAAGGACAGGAAAGTATATTTTAAGAGTCTCAATTCCTACACAAATCCAACCTACAGCACATTATTTACTGATCCTGTATTTCCATCTAGAAAAGAGGTCACATGCTAACAAGTCAAAGATCTAAAAAAAAAAATAAAAAATGAGGGAAATGAGGTTAATGCAAAAAAAAAAAGGGGGGGGGGTATTTATTTCCCCTAGCTTTGTGGTAGCGCACTCAGTACTTTGAAGTAAGCCCACCAGGATAAATGACTGCTACAACCCAAGCTCACACCACTGAGCGGAGACAAAGTCTTCGCTCTTGCATCATGAAGCAGGAAAACCGCCTTTGGAAGTCAAGAGCCCAAGATGAGACTGAGCTACCTTCCTTAAAGCTGCCTAATAGGAGTCTGATTTCTGGAGATACAACCATACTTTATTTCTGTACTTTATGACACACTTTCTCATTAGATGTAATATATTTGGTTCCTGAGTGAGAAATCTGTGGGAGGGGAAAAATATTTGGAGATCTGAGAAGGATGAAAAGCTATTTGATGATATATAAACAAGTTAAGGTTTTTATTTTCCTATTCCTACTTCTATCTCTTGCCCTTTATCCATTTTTGGCAACCAATAGTTAGCAAAGATGTTTCCCACCTGGATTCATATGAAAGGGAAAAAATACTTGTTATTTTTATTATGTTTTTTTTAAAAAAAAAAAAAAACCCATAAGTTCTTTCTAAAGGGTTTCTTCTGATGGTTCAGTTAGATAGTAGAAAGTGGAATAGTCAATATTTTTCAAGTTAATAGGATAATATATTCCAGACACTTAAGATTACTCACTTTACATTCCACTCTTTCTGATGTTTTCGCTCCATTTTCTTCCACTTATGATACTGTCCAACGAAACCTGGATCCTCAAGCACTGAAATTAGAGTATGAAAAAGCTGATAGTTCAAAGTGTAAAACAATCCACTTCTCATTAAGTTGATATGTGGCAAGGACGTACACTATATACTGCAAATCATGTGATAATGCTCATGCACTCTGCATACTTTTTCCTTTATTTGAACTTGGTAATATTGGATATTGTTTGAAATAAGAAGATTGTGACTTAAAAACTTTTCATTATAATGACGTCTACTTATATATCATTTCTAGTGATGAAGAAGGTGTTAAAATAACTCCTATAGAAACTATAGACAGCATAGTTTAACAACATTCTGAGCACTTCAAGTAGCAAAGTAAAATCTTGTCACAAAGTGACATTACAGATCTTGATTTTTCCCAAAGAATCTGCAACAGATGACCATCCAGCCTGTAAATGAATCCTCTGCTAACAACAAAAAACTCTCCTCTTTGTAGCTGAGGAACTGCCTTTCCTTTGATAGACAGACAGTAAGTCATGGTGCCCTTCCTTAATCTGAGTGCTGAGTTTCCACTGGTCCAGGTCTGGCCTCTGGAGCTGTCATGAATAAGTTCATTATTCCCCCACGGGAGAGAGCCTTCTAATATCTGAAGATAGCTCTCAGGGCAGCCTCAGTTATAGCCTTCCTACAACTGTTTCTAAGACATGATTTTCTAGCAACCCAACCATCCTCACCATCCTGGCAATGAAATTTGTTAATGTTCCTGTTAAAGTTTGCATCCAGAACCAGCCCAGGATCTTAGTTTCATTTGAAGAGCAAAGATGCAAGTGACTTGCTACTTCCATCGATCTGTGTGCTACATCTTGGATCAGCATTAGTAGTTTGTGGAAATCACATTACACCGCTCACTCATATTTTTGTGGTTAATTATAAAACCTATACCTTCACATTCACATAAAATTTACTGACATCTATTATGCTTAAGGCACTGGTAGATTTTACGTAAAATATGATTAGATACAGATCAAATACACATGTATACCATATCTATTTGTCTGTCAGTCTATCTATCATCTCTTCGTTTCTTTTAATTGTCCTGGGTTTACAGTCGTGAACTATTTAACCAACTAGCTGTTTCCACCCATCTTGCCAGTATCTGGGACTTAGTTCTTACCAATGATTGATTATCCCCTTTTTGCCTGATAAAATTTGTCACTGATAAAAACAACATTTAAACTGAGTAATTTTCTTTTATTAATATTACATGAGTTTCACTAGCAATGTTCCTATCTATATTTTAGTTTCTTTTCTTGTGCCCTAGCTGGTTTGGCTCAGTGGATAGAGTTTCAGCCTTCAGACTGTAGCATCCTACGTTTGATTCTGGTCAAGGGCTCATGCCAGGGTTGTGGGAGCAATCCCCAGTAGGGGGTATGCAGGAGGCAGCTGATCAATGATTCTCATCATTGATGTTTCCCTCTCTCTCTCCCTTCCTCTCTGAAAGAAACAAAAATATTAGAAAAATTCTTTTCTTGCTTCAATCATAAGCACATGTACCAGTTACATATATATTCTTAGAGGTTTTATTAATATTGTTTCTATTGTTATTTGGATATATACTTCTCTCTTCCATTAAAGAAGGAAATCTGAACTACCAAGAAATCTTAGTGAGGTCTCATTGTTTCCTTCAGATGATTATCATAACTAATATTAATAGATACTGGGCACTTGTAAAATACAAATGCCGTGGCTACCACTATAACACACTTTACAGACGAACAAAAAAAAGATTGAGTAAAGTCTTCTCATTGTGACTATGTATTACTTAGATAAAATTTAAAATTTGAATCAAGGATAATTTATATATTTCCTTAACTTTTTGAAATTGCTTTTCCTACATTTTCTATTTGAATATGTACAGCAGTCTCTTTCTTATATATTACTAGGGGCCCGGTGCACAAAAATTTGTGCACTCGGGGGTGGGGGAGGTCCCTCAGTCCGGCCTGTGACCTCTTGCAGTCAGGGACGGCTTCTTGGTCATGGGACAGCCTGGGGTGCTCCAGGGCTTGGGGTACAGTAGGCTTCTCCCATCAATGCCAGCGGCTCAAAGTGCCCAGGCTCCAGCTCAGGGCCCCCACAGGGCTGTGGACGGGGAACCCATCCAGAGGCTCCGTGGGGAGCATGACGCCCGCCTCAGAGCTGGCCCTGTAGTCTGGCCCCAGCAGCTTCAAGAACTCCAAAGTCTCTGGGACCTTGTCCAGGTTGCACAGGTTCACACCACACCCTGATGGGCCGCCCATGAACTTTTTCAGAATTTCCTGTTTCTTCTGCTTGTCTGAGGTGGGCAGCCCCATAGACTTCTGTCTCTGGTCATACATCATCTTTTTCACCATGCTGCACGTCTCACTGTCCATGTCTGACAGCTTGGAGTTCTTGGGTTGATCTTCTTGGTATTGATCTCAGGATCACTGGACACCAATCGGCTCCACCACTCCATCTTGTTGATCTTCTCTAGATGCACTGTCACCACCTTGCCATCCTCAATGAGCCAGGAACTCTCCTCCACCTTCACCTCATTGTACAGCTCCCCATCGATGATCGCAGGCTGCCCCTTGAGCCCCACCTGGAGGTGCTTCCGCTGGATATCCACCACAACAACCTTCCCCTCAGC
This sequence comes from Murina feae, assembly GCA_004026665.1. Classification (NCBI taxonomy): domain Eukaryota; kingdom Metazoa; phylum Chordata; class Mammalia; order Chiroptera; family Vespertilionidae; genus Murina; species Murina feae. The sequence continues at coordinate 31,560 of PVJC01012853.1, forward strand.
CGGAGGTTCACACAAAAGGGCACTGCCAGATCCAACTCCGACAGGGTCTGGGTCCAGCGATTGGACAGGTCTGCCCCATTGCTGAGGTTGGGCTTCAGTTTCCCTTTGTCCTTCTCATCCTCTTCCTCGTCTTCCTCAGCCTCCTGCTTCTCTGGTGAGCCAAGGCTGCCATTCTTGAGCTGGGCCTCATGATTATCTGCTGCTGCCTGCCCTGCTCCTGCTGCCGCCTGCCCCACCCCTGCCACTGCCCACACCGCCCCTGATGCTGCTCGCTCCATGGCTGCCGGCCTCCATCTTGGCTGGGTTAATTTGCATACAGCTCTCTGATTGGCCGGTGGGCATGGCTTGGTTGGTGGGCATGGCTTAGGCATCCCAGAGAGATGGTTAATTTCCATATTACTCTTTTATTAGAGTAGATGGTGTGGTCATCTTTCCTGACTATTGCCATTAATTTGACATCATTGACTTATTTTATTCATTGTTTTCTCTGCTATCTGAGAGATTTTTTTAAAAGTCACAGTATTTATACCAATATTTAATATGCCTATTTTGTTCCTATAATTTTTTTCACTTATCTGTCTCTGACCATCTGCCTGTAAACTCAAAAAGCTTACCATAATACTTATCTTCTTGTTTCCAACACACAGTCCATTGCCTAGAGATAGAAGATGTTTAATAAATCATGTTGATTGGAGGAAAATAATGGAGGAACAAGGACAGGAGAAAGAGAGAAAGCATGGGAGAGAGAGAGAGAGAGAGCAAGAAGAAAGGACCAGTAAAATTCTCTCAGGAGTCCTTGAAGTTGAAATTCCCCCATTATTACCATATCTTGGCCTTTGTGGTTTGTGATAGAAAATCAACTTCTACCGCCTCCATAATATTTCTTCCTTCCCTCCCAAGGATTACCAGCTATTGTTCTTACTGTTTTTGCCATGACACACCTCTTTCCTAACATCTGTGTAGGTTGATCTTTAAAAATATTTTTTTCTATTACTGGGACTGCCAATATCCAAAGAAATATAATAGCACCAACTTGCCTTAGCAGGTTTTATTTTCACACATATTATCTCATACTAACCATAGAGCAACTTGAAATAAAAGTGCAACACTTTTGTCAATGACCAGAAATGAGAAAAAAATAAATGAGTAAAAAGCATTAAATAACAAACCTAAATTCACGGTACTGTATGCGGCAAACTTGTACAGGGCTAAGGAGTCTCGAACTTCTAGTATCATGCTCTTCTTGCCAGAGCCTTGCCAGCCTTGGCTGCACATTGTAATCACCTGGGGAGCTTTAAAAGCTACTGCTGCCTGGTCTTGCTCCCAGAGCTCTTGATGTAATTGGCCTGGGGGTGTGCCCTTTACATGGGAATTTTTACAAGCTCCTCTGGGGTTCTAATGAGCAGTCAAGGCTTAGAACCAGGCATGAGGATTAGATACTACCTCTCAAGACCAAATGCGGTTTGGAGACACTTGCCCTTGTTTCTGGCTCAAAGACTCAAAGAATGAAAGTCTCCTAGGGTGAAAGCAAGCATCCCCAGGATGCTTCAGGCTGTTTGGTCTGTCTTGATGACAGCAAACATCAGGAAGTTCCCACTCAGTATTACAGGGTACACTGGTCTGAAGGAATTCTTTTCCTGGAACATAAACATTTCCTTATGGGGATCATATTCTGTCGTTAAGGTGCTGTTGCCCACAACCAGATGTAGTGGTTTGTTCTCTGCCAAGCTTTTAATTTGCCATTCTATGTTGATGGACAGAGAATGGTGGGTCATTCATACATTTTCCCATATGATTGCCTATGATTATGAACTAATAATTACAACGATTAAAACACGTACTGCATATTCTTCAGAGTTTGAATTTAAACCTCAGGCCATGTAGAATAGAACCCCTTCAGCCTATCTAATATTGTTAACTAATGTAACCCCAATAAATTCAACTAAAAAATAAATCTCTGGCTATAAAGAACTAAACACTTTATATCTTATAAAGGCAGAAGAGTATGACAAGAAGCAATAACTGTGGAGGCAGAGGATCCGGTTCAAGTCCTTGGGCCACAGTCCATTTGTACTAATTAATGATAACCACTCATTGAACACTCATGTGCTAGGTGCAGCTGTAAGTCCTTCAACTCATGTGGTGTGTGCTGTAGTCATTCTTATCTAACAGACAAAAGAACTGGGACACAGAGAGGTTAAGAAACTTACTCCAATGCCACACAGCTAGTAAATGGCAGAGCAATCTGGCTCCAGAATTTACACTCTTTACCAATATATGATATTCCCTCTTACATGTGTGACCTTAGGTAAATTACTTAGCTTGCCTTGGACTTGGTTTTCTCACTTGTAAAACAGAGTTATAATAATAATGCCTAGCTCACTGGGTTGATATACCACTGTGCATGATATACGTTAGATGGTTAATATATATTTGTTGATAAACAAATAAAAGAATAACACCAGGGCGATTAAAAAAACATAATGCAGAGTACACTCTGGAAACCATGCTAGACAAGAATAAATGTACTATTATTATGGCACACATGACTACTGATAGATTTGTGGCTCCAAGAAGTGGAGAAGAGTTATTACCCTAAATCGAAATATAACCACTCATCATCACTATTCATAAAACAAAAAGCTTTTAAAAATATGCACAAGAGCTTAATAATATCTCCAGTGATAAGAATGTAACTGCAGAAAATGAAGTTATTGGAAGTTTCCCTTTTATTTCTGAGTAGTTGAAGACGCATTCTATAATCTAAAAGCTTCATCTTTATTATTGCCAGGAAATTAGGACGATAAAAAAAAAGTAGTATTGGATCTTATCCAGCTGAATTATCCAAAGGTAAAATGGCCAGCAGCAGATGTACTATTTACATTTACTTTTTAAAAATTAAGTGCTGGTTATTATTAAAAGAAAGTTCTTGAAACGTTCTTATAACAAGTCCCCGAGGGAAGAAGAGTCAGGGTGATGAAGAAATATTGCAGCAAGGGCTGGAACAAAGTCTCAGAAATTCTTCTGGGCTAGAGGTAACCATTACCAGCTATTGCCTTCGCAAAGAGGGTGAATGACATGCCAGGTTAGAGACTCAGAAAGAAGAACACGTTAAAAATGTTGTATCAGACTCTTTTGAAGAAGGAACTGCAGTCAGTGGCATTTCATTATCCTTCCATTTTAAATTGTTCTTTAGTGCAACACAATAATTTCCAAATTTTGTTAAGTTTTGGCATGTGCTTCATTTTTTTCCCTCCTAGCAGTTTGGAGTCTCCAAATGCCTCCCTATCTTTACATGTTATCCCATAAAAAGCCATTCTCTACCAATCGGTTTGGAACATTGATGTGACAGAAACAGCTTATGGTCAACCTGGGCAAGTGGTGCCCTGACCGGGAATTGAAGCAGTGACCTTTTGGTGCACAGGACAATGCTCAACCAGCTGAGCCAGCCATCCAGACAGAGTAAGACTGTGTCTCTTCAAGCACCTTAAGTTATGTTTCTTAACCGTTAATCCATGAGTGAGTGAGGAAGGTAATGTTTATTCATGAAATAATTAATAACCAACATCCTGAAAGACTCAACTTACTTTTTTATATATATAAGCTGAGTGCTACTTTTTGGCTTTAATTTGTGCCTTAAAACTGGAAATTTTTGTCTGTGCAATGTTTTGTTCTACTGAAACCAAGTATGAGACCATCACAATGATGAGGTGAAATTTGATGAGACCACAAATGAAGGCAGTGGTTGTGGTTGGGGAGGTGTGAATTGGAGGGAAAACATGTTATTGTAGGAGATAAAAGCAACAAGACCTAATGAGGGAAATAAAGAGGTCTAGGAAACTTTTGTAATTCTGGTTTAGGCAAGTAAATGTAAGGATGGTGATCTACTCTAATCTAGGGAGGTAATAAAGGGTAAGGTTTTAGGGCAAGTTAATGAGTTCACTTCAGGACATCTTAAGTGTGAGATGCCTGAACACCTGTAGGTGAGATGTTCATACTCAGTTGTAAACATGCATGTAGAATCCAGAAGAGGACCAGGCTAGTGATGAGGCTTTAGGAATGATTGGAAGGCAAGCTAATGAAGACCAGAGTAGTGGATGAGGTCTCTTAGAGAAAGTGGATAGAGCAGGCTGAATAACAAAGTTTTTTCTAAGGAAAGAGGCAGAGGATCGCTAAAAGAGGAAAACATAGATGTCATCTAATCTAATAAAAGAGTAATATGCAAATCGACCATCACTCCAAGACACCCAAGCCACACCCACCAGCCAAGCCACGCCCACCAGCCAATCAGAGTGGTTGTATGCAAATTAACCCAGCCAAGATGGCAGCCGGCAGCTACGGAGCTGGAACAAGCAGGAGGCTTCCATTGCAACTGCCTGACTAGGCTGGCAGGCCTCTGCTCAAGCAACAATGTTTCAATTATAGAAGCCACGGAGCTGGAATAAGCAGGAGGCTTCGGTTAGGCCGGCCAGACCTCTGCTCAAAGCAACAATGTTTCAATTATGGACGATAAATAAATCCCAGAAACCTGATTCCAGCCAGCCTCACTGGGACATTGGGTCAATGGGAGGTGTGGGCAGAATGAGCTGGAATAAGCAGGAGGCTTGCCCCAGAGATGGAGGAAGCTAAGGTTCCTGTCTGCCTAGGCCAGCTATGGACTCCACTCATGACAACAAAGTTTCAATTATAGAAGATAAACCTCAGTTACCTGCTTCCCACCTTGGGCTCAAGGAAGCACTGGGAGCCTGGACTGTCAGGGGCAACCCGACCTGGGTTCCGGTTAAAGCAACAAAGTTTCAACTTAAGAAGTTAAATAAATCCCAGCCAGCCTCGCTGCAAACAGCCATCAGCCCCTCACCCAGGCTGGCCAGGCACACCAGCAGATGGACATCCCCAGAGGGGTCCCAGACTGCCAGAGGGCACAGGCTGGGCTGAGGGACCCCCCCCCAAGTGCACAAATTTTTGCGCACTGGACCCCTAGTATATTATATTAATACTAGAAGCCCAGTGCATGAAATTCATGCATGGAGTGGGAGTGGGGAGTGGGGGTGATGTCCCTCAGCCCAACCTGCAACCTTTCCAATCTGGAACCCCTTGAGGGATGTCCGACTGCCCGTTTAGGCCCAATCCCACAGTGGGATCGGGCCTAAACGGGCAATCAGACATCCCTTTCACAATCCAGGACTGCTGGCTCCTGACTCTCATCTGCTAATTGCCCCTAACCACTCTCCTGCCAGCCTGATCAATGCCTAACTGCTCCTGTGCCAGCCTGACTGCCCCTAATGCTGTTCCCCTGCCAGGATGGTCCCCCCAAATGCCCTCCCCTGCAGGTGTGGGTCCCCCCAACTGTCTTTCCCCTGCAGGTCTGGTTCCCCCCCAACTGTCCCTCTCTGCCAGTTTGGTCCCTCCCCAACTGTTCTCCCATGCAGGCCTGGGTCCCCCCCAACTGCCCTCCCCTGCAGGCCTGGGTCCCTCCCAACTGCCCTCCCTTGCTGGTCATCTTGTGGTGGCCATCTTTGACCACATGGGGGAAGCCATCTTGTGATGGTAAATTTGTATATTACTCTTTTATTAGATAGGACTAGGGGCCCGGTGCATGAAATTTGTGCACTGGGTGGGGGTTCCTCACCACAGCCTGCCCCCTTTCACATATTGGGAGCCCTCAGGGGTGTCCTACTGATTGCTTAAACCTGCTCCCTGATCCCCTTGGGGAGCGGGCCTCAGCCACAGTCTGGCCTACCTTTGTGGGAGGTGACCAAGCTAATCAGGGGAAGCCACCAGCCCCATCACCCTGCTGCTGCAGCCACTGCCAGTTATCACAGCCACCAAGGTGTTTTCATCAACACAGATTCCAGTCCCTTCACCATGAAAAAATGACAACTTTCTTTAGGCATTTTCAAGATGTGTCTTTCATAGGATATGATCTTTCTTCCTTCCTTCCTTCCTTCCTTCCTTCCTTCCTTCCTTCCTTCCTTCCTTTCTTTCTTTCTTTCTTTCTTTCTTTCTTTCTTTCTTTCTTTCTTTCTTTCCTTCTTCCTTTTCCTCACCTGAGGATATGTTTCCATTGATTTTTAGAGAATGTGGAAGAGAAGGGAAAAACAGAGAGAGACATCAAAGTGAGAGGAACACTTTGATTGGTTGCCTCCTGCATGAGCTATGACCTGGGCCCCGGCCAGGGAGGAACCTGCAACCTAGGTACATGCCCTTGGTCACAATTGAACCCATACCCTGCAGTCAGCAGGCTAAGACATTATCCACTGAGCCAAACCAGCTAGGGCAGGATATGACATTTCTTAGCCCTCCAGCAGAAGGCCTTCCTTTCTTTTCTCCAGGAGTGAGGTGGAAAAACCCTAGATCGCCTTTTTGTATTCTTATTACCCAAGTTATTAAGAATATTACCAGTGGCATACAGGAAGCTTAGCCAATGAGCGTTAAGAAAAAGTGTTTCCTCTATAGTTCACTCTGATTATTGGCTCCACCCCTGCCCCTCCAATCCCAGCTCCACCCCTGCCCAGGCCTGTAACCCCTGGCTGAGGATGCAGGCCTGGGCAGGGCACCCCATGCCCCTCCAATCACCGGCTTCACAGAGCCCTGGCCTCTGCAATCACCGGCTCTGATCCTACCCCCTGCCATCGCCAACTCTACCCTTGCCCCACTGGCAGCCTCTGGCCAAGGCTGCAGGCCTGGGCAGGCGACCTCCAGACCCCTGTTTTTCCGGTTGGTGCCCAGACCCCTGTGATCGCAGGCTTCGCCCCTGCCCCTCTGATTGCTGGCTCTGCAGAACCTAGGCCCTGAGATCACTGGCTCTGTCCGTGCCCAGGCCTGAGGCCTCTGGCCCAGGCCTTATGCCTGGTAGGGCACCCTCATACCCCTCTGATCACCAGCTCTGCCCCTGCCCCCTCCGATCACCAGCTCTGTTTTTGCCCAGGACTGAGGCCTCTGGCCTGGGCAGGGGACCCCCAGCCCCCTCTGATCACCTGTTCCACTCCTTAGGACCCCCGCCTCCCCAGCCACCTGCCTGGCTAACAGGCCTGTCCACTTCAGTACTGGGGCTGAGCCAGACTGGGCACCAACATCTTGTGGCTATGGGGGTGGCCATTTTTGTCACGGAGTGATGCCTAATTTGCATATTACTCTTTTATTAGGTAGGATATTTCTCTCTCTCTCTCTCTCTCTCTCTCTCTCACACACACACACACTATATATATATATATGGGGCCCGGTGCACAAAAATTTGTGCACTCGGGGTGGAGGGAGTCCCTCAGCCCGGCCTGTGCCCTCTCACAGTCTGGGACCCCTCAGTGGATGTCCTATGATGGCCCCAGTCTGCCAGGCGCCTTCTGTGTGTGTGTGTGTGTGTGTGTGTGTGTGTCACCACTGGGGACCTGCCCCCAGCCGCATCTGAGGCTCGGA
>PVJC01012854.1:0-38977 GCA_004026665.1 Murina feae
ATTTTTTTTTATAATCCTCACCTGAGGATATTTTTTCCAAAGATTTAATCTAATCTAATAAAAGAGTAATATGCTAATGAACCCTCACTCCGTTAACACAGAAGCCATGCCCACCAGCCGAGCCACACCCATCAGCCAATCAGAGCAATGGTATGCAAATTAACCAGCCAAGGTGGCAGCCAACAGACACAGAGCTAGAGCAAACAGGTTGTACCAGTGATAGAGGAAACTTCCTGCCTAGGCTGGCTATGGCCTCCGCTCAAGGCAACAATGTTTCAATTATAGAAGCCACAGAGTTGAAGCAAACAGGAGGCTTCATTGCCTGCCTAGGCAGGCTATGGCCTCCACTCAAGGCAACAAAGTTTCAATTATAGAAGATAAATAAACCCCAGAAACCTGCTTCCAGCCAGCCTCGCTGGGACCTTGGGTCAATGGGAGCTATGGCCAGCCTGCAAACAGCCATCAGCCCCTCACCCAGGCTGGCCAGGCACCCCAGCAGGACCCTCCACCCTGAAGGGGCTGTGGCCAGCCTATAAACAGCTATCAGCCCCTCACCCAGGCTTGCCAGGCATGCCAGCAGGTGGACATCTCCAGAGGGGTCCCAGATTGCGAGAGGGCACAGGCCGGGCTTAGGGACCCCCCACCCCCACCCCCGCCGATGCACAAATTTTTGTGCAGCGGGCCCCTAGTGTGTGTGTGTGTGTGTGTGTGTGTGTGTGTGTGTGTAATTTTTTTAAAGGTACATGCCCTTGACCTGGGACCCTTCAGTCCACAGGCCGACGCTCTATCCACTGAGCCAAACTGATTAGGGCCAAAGATGTTTTTAGAGAGAGTGAAAGGAATGGGGGGAGAGAAACATTGATCTGAGAGAGAGACTTTGATTGGTTGCCTGTCACACATGCCCCAAGCAACCGGGACCAGGGATTGAACCTTCAGCTGAGATACTTGCCCTTGACTGTGCCCTTGATTGGAATCTAACCTGGAACCCTTCAGTCCGTGGGCCAATGCTCTAATCACTGAACCAAACCTGGGAGGGCTCAGGATTTTCTTCTAATCAGGCATGGTGAAATGACAGACAATTGTCCTGAAAGGAGAGTTTATTACTTAAAGGAGTTCCTTACAGTTCCCATGGGAATGCACCGTGCCACACAGTGCCACAAGGGAAGCACCACGTGGGTCAGGAAGCAGAGGGAGAGGGGAGGGGGAAGCCTGGCCAGGGTCTCCACTGTGGCCTCTGCAGGAGGCATGGGTAAGGCAGGGCCAGCAAGTCACAGCAAGCTTAGGATTGAATGGTTGGGAATCACCTCTACAGGCTCCAGGCTGCAGGGCAGTCCCCAGCTATCAGAGCCAGCGAAACATTGGCCCAGCATGAGAGGCAGAGCAAGAGGTGAAGATGTGGGCTCCTGACCCACTGGCTTGTGCAGGAAAGAGTCTCCTGGGGGAGACGTTTGATATCTTTAGGAATTAGCTGGCCTCGGGGGTGGGGAGTGGGGCATTCTCTCCAGGATTAGCAAGGTCAATGCAAATGATCATAAAATACAGAAAACAAAATCATCATAAAGTGTAAATCATCATAAAATACATGGTTCAGTGGTTGAGCGTTGACCTCTGAGCAAAGGGGGTCAGGGTTCGATGCCCAATCAGGACACATGCCTGGGTTATGGGCTTGACCCCCAGTGTGGAGTGTGCAGGAGGCAGCCAATCAATGATTCTCATCGTTGATGCTTCTATCTCCCCCTCTCCTTTCCTCTCTGAAATCAATAAAAATCTATTTAAGAAAAATAAAATACAGAAAACAAAGCTCAGGATTAATATGCAGCCACACTTTCCCTTGCTCTCCTGGGCAGGGTCTCAGCAGGAGCTGATGTCTGCTGGGAGTGCTCTTTCCTCAGGAGTTAGAGCCACACGGGGAGGAGGCATCTGTCTCTGAAAGAAGAAAGAACCTGCCCTCCTCTCAACCCAACACCACACGCCACACCTTACCCGTGTTCTCTTCAGTGGGCTCTCCTGCAACCTGTGGGGTCGATCCAAGGATATGTCCATTTTAGACTTTGGGAAACTGAGGCCCGGTTGACCTGCCCCAGCTGACACAGCTGGTGAGGCGATTTGAGGTAGGGGTGCACCATGATCAGACACTCCACGCACAGAGTGGAAACCATCACGGTGCCGTCATGCGTCGCCAGCCCTTCCCTCTCTCTGAGCACTCCTCCAACAGTTCTTCCGTCTGGACTGCGTGTACCTGCGGGGCAGGTGCCCGGCCCGCCCTCACCCGCTCGGCCTTCTCTCCCCACAGCGGCTGCAAAGTGGAACCACAGGCGTGTGTGCACTCATCACGGGAAAGACCCTGCACGTCGCCTGGCTGGGGGACTCCCAGGTCATCCTGGTGCAACAGGGACAGGTGGTGAAGATGATGGAGCCACATAAGCCCGAGCGACAGGTGAGGGGCTCCCTCCACCCACAGCCTGGGAAACCTATGGTCAGGAAGCCCGGGCCAGGCCTTGCTGGGACAGAGGAGGGAATAAACGGGACCTTGGGCCGCCTTCCTGGGAAACCCTTGGCACTCCTCCACAGGGAGAGCTCCCCTGTCTGACTCTGGCAGCCAAGAGTCCCCTAAAGCTTGAGACATGAACAGCCAGTGTCACGGAGCCCAGAGCTGCAGGGGAGAGCTGGGCTGTGTGCCCAGAAGGCAGCCAGAAGTGGGGTCCATGTCCAAGGTCTTGTCATGCATGCGGGCAAGGAGCGGCCCACCTGGGCTCTGGGAATGAGGGCAGGAGGAGGTGATGCTGGGCTGGAAAGAACCAGGCTTGGGGCTTCCTTAGACAGAGGCTACGCTGAGACCCTGAGGTCACTCACCCACCTGAGCTTCAAGTTTTTCACCGGGCAGCAAGGATGACTATTTCTGCTCAGACCGTATCTCACCAAAGTGTCCGTTCTGTCTCCTGAGGCGGGAGAGCAAGAGTTTGCACACCCGGGGGTGCCTCTAGGCCCCACATGCTGCTCTGCACTGGCTTTTTCACCTGCTCAGGCGCCTGGTGGGTGTTCCATGTCAGTACGTACACACGAAGAGCTCCCACCCTCTCCCAGGGCTGGTGGAGTCCCATTCATTTCCATCCTTCCTCGATGGACCTGGGGTTTTTTTTTTTTCAGTCTTTTGGTACTAGAAACAAGGCAGCCATAGATAGCTTAGGACAGCATTTCCTCATTCAGGGTCAGGTACATCTAAAGGGCACGTCCTCAGAAGTGCAATAGCTGGGTCAGAGTGTACAGATTTGCAAGCTGCCCCCTCAGGCTGTGTTGGGTCCTGCGGCCTGAGAGGTGAGAGGGCTTCGTTTAGCTTGCATTTCTGTTAGGGAGCCAGCTTAAGCGTCTGAAGATAATTTAGGCTGAAGATAATAATTAGGCTGAAGATAATTTCCGTCACCTTTCCTGACTTTTGCCCATTTTTGTCCTGAACTGTTGCTATTTTCCTTATCCATCTGTAGGCATCTTACATACTTTAGGGAGGTTGACTCCCTATTTGTGCAGCGATTGGCAAATTCTTTTCTTTCTTTATGGGCTTTTCCGTGTGGAAGTGTTGGGTTTATGTAATTGTGTGGAACTGTCTTTTCTTTTGTGGCTTATAGAAGGCCTTTGTAACAGCCAGGAATGACAGCGTTCCTTAGTCTCACAGCCTGTGTTCAGTATCTTGCATATGCTCTCCCTTCTGTATAGAGGAGGGAACTGAAGCCCAGAGAGATTAAGTAACTTGCCCAAAGCACACAGCCAGGAAAGGGCAGGTATTCTTTGTCACTCCAGGGCCTCCAGGGCCTGCTGTCCTGTGGACCCCCCTAAGACAAGCAGCCAGGTGACATGTGGGCCAAGTTAGGTCTAGATACAAATCTATGCTTGAGGTCCCAGTTCTGCACCCACCGGCTGCATCCAAGTAAGCTCGGTGATTAGCACCTCCTCTGAGGCCCGCTGGGCACTTTTTGCAGGCAGCATTTCCGCAAACACTGCCTGAGATCAACAGAGTGGATCAAGGTGAAGAGCAAGGACACATGTCCACACCTGGGCCTGGCTCCATCCCTTCCCAGCCTCAGGCTCATCAAACAGCAGACGCTATTGTTACCACCTCCAGGCAGTAGGCTCAGGTCTGGAAACCTCCTTCCAGGGGAATTTATAGAACCAAAGAAGTTTCAGGACTTATGGCTGGGCTGGGCCTCTTGTCCTGTCCTCTCTGGCCGGGAGCCCCACGGTCCTTTGGGGATTCGGGCAGGGTCTGTGAGTGGAGGAGAAGGATGAGGACCCAGGGCCACAGGGCTTTCCAGGACCTGGTTCAGGTTTCATCCAGCCCTGCCAAATGGCTGCATGTCATACACACTTGGTGTCCTCCCAGCAGCTTACAGAGAAGGGACAGTGTCCTGCCTGAAAAGTGAGACAGCCCAGGGACCTATCGTCTGACCCTGGGCTCGCACTCTGTCTGTTGCCTCGTGCGCATCTCCCTGGACCTGAAACGCGGCTCAGGGACAGGCTGTTGATCGGTGGCTGTGAGTGGCCTGTCTGTATTTGCACCATAACCTATTAGCCATTCCTGCGGCTGGAGGACGATGAGGCTATGTATAATTTCGCACGGTGTTACTAATGCCTCATTTGGGCATCTTTCAAGAGCTGTGGCTCCCAGCGCTGTCTTAGAAACCAGCTCACCTCCTCCCGGCTGGCAGTGCCGGATGCCCTGCCTGTGGGAGCGCCGAGGCCCCCACTCTGGCTATCTTCCGCAGGACGAGAAGGAGCGCATTGAAGCGCTGGGTGGCTTCGTGTCTTACATGGACTGCTGGAGAGTCAACGGGACCCTGGCTGTCTCCAGAGCCATCGGTAAGAAGGGGAGGGATGAGAGAAAGGCCGCCCAGGGCTAGGCCTCTGGGCCCAGCTATTGGGGCGGCAGTGTCACGTGCTGGGAAGGTGCCTGCCGTTGATAAGGCTGTGTTGTCAATCAGACTGAAGGGAGATTGGAAAGTGACTGACTGTCAGACATCCTGCACAGGGAACTGCGGTTCAAGTTATGTGTTATTATCTCTTTGCTAAGACACTTCCTCAGAAAAATCTAGGCCCTGCTCCCCTTGGTTAGCTGGGAGATAAGTTTTAAATATTCTGTAAGTGAGATTTATCCCCCTCCCCATTCATGCTGATGGTTCTTTCATCTGTCTTTTAAAATCAGAAGTATAAGCTTCCCCCATCCACCTCATTCTATTTTCTCAGCAGCCTGTCACTGCCATGCCACATTCTGTGGCCTGACAGCCATGTCTCTTCTTCAGAACCTTAGGAGTCACCTCCTTCCCGCTAACCCCTGTGATGGGACATCTGCCCCTCCAGCCTCCTGAAATGTCCCCCTCTTGCCAAACGTGTTGCTTTCGTTATAGCCCTTCTCCTTGTGGCTTCTGCCCTGGTGTCTCTGGACATACCGGGGCAGGGAGGTGGGGCAGACCTCCCTTCCAGGAAGAGGGGAGCTCTGGGAAGCTGGGCATAAGGGACAGGTGGGGTCTAGTTCACGCTCCTTGGGCAAGTGACTGTCAGGCCAAGAGCGGGAGGAGGGGCCGGCAGGAAGCTCTGAGGGGGCTGGGTGAGGTGTGAGCTGTCCAAACCAGGAGGGGAGGGGAGGGGAGTTGGAGCTGAATTTTGAAGGTAAAGCCCAGTAGGACCTGCTAACAGATTACATGTGGGGTGTGAGAATCAGAGGGAACCCTCAGACTCTGGTGCTGTTTTCCATGCTGAGGAGACTGGAGAAGCAGGTGTCGACGAGGAAGAGGGAGCTCAGTTGAGTGCCTCTCTGGTGTCTGAGGGGAGCTGTCAGGAGCTCAGGAGGGCCAGGGCCATAGCCCAGGCAGTGTCCTGGGCCGCTCCTGCTGGGCCCCGCTCCCTGGGGAGTGAGAGCTGAACTCTGGCCCTGCTGGGTTCTGATTCTTCCCTGAGGAAAACCAGAACAAATCTATTACATCCCCTCCATGGGAAATGAGGGCAGGAGGAGGTGATGTTGGGCTGGAAAGATCTTTTCACCCCGTGTCCTTGCCTGTGAGCATGGGGTGGCCATAGCAGCTAGGCCTGGAAAGATGACAGCCAATCCTCTGACTCCAGGCACTTCTCTCCCATGCCCAGGGGATGTCTTCCAGAAGCCCTATGTGTCTGGAGAGGCAGACGTGGCCTCCCGGGAGCTGACCGGCTCTGAGGACTACCTGCTGCTGGCCTGTGATGGCTTCTTTGACGTAGTCTCCCACCAGGAGGTGGCCGGCCTTGTGCAAAGCCACCTGGCCAGGCAGCAGGGCAGCGGGCTGCACGTCGCCGAGGAGCTGGTGGCTGCAGCCAGGGAGCGGGGCTCCCATGACAACATCACGGTCATGGTGGTCTTCCTCAGGGACCCCCGAGACCTGCTGGAGGGGTGGGCCCAGGGGGCTGGGGAACCCCAGGCTGACAGGGGAAGCCAGGACTTGCCCTCTGCCCTCTCAGAGCCGGAGAACAACACTCCATGGATAAGCTAGGAGGTCCAGGGCTCCGGTGGTCCCCACCCTGTGACCCTTCCCCTCAGATGCCTAAGGACCCAATAGGCAGGGGTGGGCAGGCGGCACCACCCAAGCAGTGCTTTTCCCTGGGATCCCTGAGCCCCTGTGCTGCTTGCATCAGTCCCTCCTGATGGCTGTGGCACTGCATGGGGTGTGGGTATCACTCCTTGCTCGTGACAGGCAGTGGGACAGAGGGAGCCTTGCCAAAGAGAAGATGACCTGGGAACTGGACTGTCTGTTGATCCCCCACAAGGTGGGGATGGAACCACAGGCCACAGTCACTGACTGCAGCCAGACCAGAGACACTGGCATGTGTGTGGGGCTGTGGCAGACCCGGAGCCATGGGTATTTGCAAACAGGTCCTGGGCGCCCAGCACAGGTTTTTTCCTCCGTTACTCATAGGCCACAGCTGGGAGGGCTCATGTGGGCAGACAGACCCGGCTGGGCTCAGCTGGCCAAGCTCGCTTCCCAAACGGGAGGACCTAGGGTTGTGTCTGCAGTGTTCGCCCACCGGCGGCGTCAAGGCAGCCGGGACATGCGTGGCCCTGGCCTCACTGATCCCTCTCATCCCCCGAAGGGGAAGGGGAAGCTCAGAGATGCTGCACTTGTCTTTTGTGTTGTTATTTTCCAGGGAAAAGTCTAATTCAGAAGCAGTATTTCTGATTTTGTCTTTGTTCTGTCAGTGCCAAAGTGACCTGTTGTGTCAAATAACTTAAGCAGAGCTTAGCGTTTATTTTAATCCTGAGAAACTTACATACTGGTTGTTGTTGGTTTTTTAGGGGAATTCTTTTGCAGTATTACTGAATTTTTTTTCTTAAATCAAGGTTGAAATAAAAACGATTCCAGGTAGCGTTAATAAGCCATTCAAGTGCCTTAACAGTTTTAAGGAAGGCTAGATCTGCCGGGCCTATGATGAGTTCCGATAGGCTTGTTTAAGTTTCCGCAAGAGCAGGATTTATTTTGTTACAGAGGGTGGTGCAGACTAGACTTCTCCCTGCAGAGTTCTTTCTGCCTGTCTGAGATGTGCCACTGACAGCAAGGTGGTTCCTAAGAGCATGGGCTGTTCCGTGGGGCCCGGGCCAGACTCAGGGCCCCGGGAGCCTGATCCTCACCTTCCTTGGCCCTGCCACTTGGTATCTGGCTGGACCCTAAACTGAGGGCCCGAGCTCCGTGAGCAGGCACGCCCTTGCTGCTGTTTGGAATGTTCCAGAATGTCTTGTGTATTGGTAGTTGGATTGGTTTCATTCAGTAACACATTCTCGGAGGCTCTGGCAAGTCTGTGGGTCTGTTTGGAGGCAACAGAGATGTGGCTGGGAGTCTGTCCCACCCGCCCGACTGTTACCCCTCTTCCTGCCAATAGCTAGCAGCCTCTGCTGCCTTGCCTGCCTGTGAGAGAGCTCGTCCAGGTCCCTGACTGCCCTGGGAAGGTGTAGCTCAGGTGACTTCGTTTGCTTACCTCAAGTGGACGTTACAACTGCTGTGTGGACTGAAGGTGGCAGGGCTGGGTGAGGGCTTTAGGCAGAGGTCAGGCTGGGGGCAGATGGGTGTCCGGGGCTTGCAGGGGTGGGCGGGTAGAGGCTGGCAAGTCTAGGAGGGGCAGTGAGTTGCTTAACTGAGGCTTCAACAGAAGGTTACCCAGGGGCTGGGGCAATGGGAGGAAGCTTGGTGCCAGATCCCCAAGGTCAGGAGTCCTACAGAGGCCTTCTGAGTCCACCCACAGCTGCAGAGCCCCAGGAAGATCTGCCTAGGGGAGCCCCCTGGCCCCAGGGGCATTGAGGGGAGTCCTGGGGAAGTGGCGGGGATGATGAGAAGATATTTTAGGGATGTTGGTCCGTCCAACAGGTAGGGAAGGAGCCATGGGGGCCACCCCCGGGATGAAGATGCTGAGGCCATGCAGTCAATGCCTTGCTCAGGGCCTCACGGTAAAAAGCATCTTAAATATGGTCACTGCGATTCAGAGAATGTTTGGCAGCCCACATGACCATGTGTTACCCCATTTAACCTGAAGGCCCGCTGCCTTCTGGGGGCCAGAAGCCTCCTCGTCAGCCCCTCCCAGAACAAGGCTGGCAGCAGGCTGGATGTGGCCCCACCCTCCACTACCAGCCTGGCATCATGAGGGCATGACCTTAATGGAGGGAAGGAGGGAGCAATGGGCTTGTTTTTCTCTTCTTTGCTCATCTTACTTCGTTGATTGCTGCCAAAGGAGGAGCTTCAGTGCTTGGAGTCTGGATTCCACCACTTGGTGGCCTGATTTGTGGCCTGATATGAGGCTCCACCAGGACATTTCTCCAGGCTTCCCCCTCACCCACAACAGGCCCTGAGCAGGGCACTGCTGTCTGGTGTGGCTGTTAGCCCAGGGAGTCCTTGTTATCCCGCTGCTCGGGGGCTGGCCTGTGCAAGCACCTAGGCACAGAGCAGGTCTTTTCCAACTGGACTGGACTGCACTGGGAGCCACTGGGCATCTTCAACTACCGGGCATCCTGGCCCACTTCCTCTTCAGGACACAGTCCCAAGAGGGCCCCTGGCTGAGACACTGATCTGAAAACTTGGGTCCCCTTCTCAAGTCCCAGCTTTGTCACTAGCTTATTATGAAAGCTGAGTAAGTGGTTCCATTTCCCTGGGACTCAGTTTCCCCTTTGTAGGGCACAGGGTTGCACGGAGTTTGCAGCAGCTCCAGGAATTGTGGAGGTGCAGGGGGTACTTGGGTGAACCCAGCACATCCTGGGGAGATGCTGCCAGTGCTGAAGGCCTTTCTCCTCTGCCAGCAGGGAGGGGATGAATAAGTTTCACTAGTGTCTATTCTTAAAATTAAGTGGGTTGGAAAAGAATTGAGCTACTGATGCCAGCGCCTTATAAGGAATACAAAAGCTGGAGAATTCCAGCCTTGCTTTTACAGGTAGAGCTGATCTGGAGCCAGCAGGGGTGGGAGAGGCAGGCAGCGAGTGGGAGGGCCTGGGAGAGAGGCAGCACAACTGGGCTCCCCAGGGCGGCTGGTCAAACTCCCAACCCGCTGAAATCCTGAGGTGATTGCATAGCCTCCCTGGCCCAGCCTGTGCTCAGCATCCAGGGCCAGGAAATGGGTGTGTTTTAGGGAGAGGGCAACCGGGTGCTCGCTGAGGTCCTGGGTCAGCTTTTGGCCACCCCCTG
Source organism: Murina feae (assembly GCA_004026665.1). NCBI lineage: Eukaryota > Metazoa > Chordata > Mammalia > Chiroptera > Vespertilionidae > Murina > Murina feae. Next base: position 9,678 of record PVJC01012854.1, read on the forward strand.
CCTTTGGCCATAGCCCTGTCTCCTGTCCTGTCGTCCCTGACCCACATGTAGTCCCTGGCCTTGCCCCTTCCCCAGCTACCTCAGCAGTATTCCCAGGGCCAGGGGCACAGTTCTGACAGCTCCTAGGCCTGGCTCCCATGCCAGCTAAACAGAAACTCGGTGGGTTTGGCAAAATGAGCCTTTTGGTTTGATTCTGCCTGTAGCCCAAAGGGGCAGCTGCCTGGGGGCCTTTTCCAAGGCTCCACAACTTTGCCAAATTCGCTGAGCTTTGCCATTCATGTAACTGTGCCAGCCTTGCCAAGGATTTATCTGTGCACATTTCAGTGAGATTCTGTGGAGAGGGGTGGGGGTTGGGGGGCGGTTCCAAGACAGGATGTCTGTTTGCCCTGACCTGACTATAGGAACAAATGCCAGGTGGGAGGCCAGAAAGGCTGTCTCCTCCCAGGGCTGTTGTGCTCAAGTGTCAATAAACCATGAATCTGGAACCTGTGTCGAGTCCTGAATTCTGCCTTCTCTCACCTCTGGATTTCTGGTTCCCCTGGGGTGAATGGGGACCATCTACAAATCTTGGAGGGGGAGCAGTTGAATTCTGGAGGGAGCCCTGCCTCTCCAGCTATCCTGCCCAGCCTGGTTCACATCCCTGGACTCCCAGCCCACCCTCACCAGCAGCAGGAAGTCCCATTCACTGTGGCCATGTGCAGGGATGGCAGGAGAGAGAGAGAGAGGCAAGGCCTCTGGTGTCCCTGGGCACTGAGGGTGGAGACCCTGCTTGCACAACACTCACTGGGGAGAGAGCAGGTCCGTGGCCCAATGGGAAGTTCTTCCTTGAGCTCCTGGCTGAATTCAGACCCCTAGGGAGCTTGGACAGCATCCAGAATACGCTACACAGAAGCTGCCAAGCCAGGGCCCTGGATGCTGCCTGAACTCCCCAAAACAGAGGGTGGGGTAGCGTGGGCTTTCAGGTTGGTTGGGGCAGCTAGCTGGGGGTTGCTGTGTCGCTCCCTCCGTCTCCTTGCTCGTGGGACCCTCTTGCCCACTTTCAGGTCTGGCTAGCCTCATTTCTCAATAGTCCTTCCCAGATCACTCCGAAGGGCTTTTAGCACCCCCTCTTGATGTAGGCAGCCTGGGCATCAGTCTCCCAGCCCCCTCCAGACCACACTGCAAGGGAGGCAGCATGATCTCTCCACCCTATCATTTGGGGTGGGGGAGCTGGGGTTCCAACTAGACCCTGCACCTCCCCCGGCCCCACCTCCTCACCCATCTGCCTTCTGCCTCCCTCGCCCCCTCGGCCTCCTTCAAAGCTCCCGCAGAATCTGCAGGCAGATCCTTGGCCTTAAGTATATGCTGTCTTAATTGTTCCCTAATGAGTCGCCTCATGTGTCTTAACCTCATCACTAGAGCCAGATGGTGGTTCCGCACTCCCCCCTCCACCACCGCCACAGAGCTTGGAGCCCAGAAGAGCATTCTCTCTGAAGCTACTGGATGGGGGCAGGGGGAAGCCTGAAGGACTGGGCACACTGTGCAAGCAGAGACTGAGTGACCCCTGGGGGCCCAGAACATCAGCCAGGTTCTCTGCCAGCAGGGAGACGAATCTGCATCAGAGGTCAAGACTGGACTAGGGTCTGCCAGGCACAGCACAGGGGCCCATAGGGGTGCCACTGCCCACCATAGGCAGGCCCCTCCGTAGGCCACTGTCGTAGTCATCCTGGCTACGGCAGGGGAGACCTCCTTCTCCCCTTTCACCTCCTTCCTCTTCTCTTCCCTGCCCCCCTGCCTCCTTAAGTTTTAAAAGCAACATGACAACATGACGAAACTTGGAAAAGAGAGAAAATCAAGATTTGGTTTTGGGTATGGAACAAAATAACGAAATAAGCAAGGTAAGTGTTTAGCAATATAATTTAAGAATAAAACTTTCTTGAAATGAAAGGCACCTTTTGCACGGAGCAACTGAAACAATGTATAGTGGGTGGAGATAAGACAGACTAAATACAAGAGCTATGTATTTTAGAGTCAGAACTATATGGGTGTCTTTCATTGGCTGCACTTTGGCACATTTGATGTCGGTTTAAGAATTGAAGCCTCACTTCACGAAGATGGTTCTCAGAAAACGTTTCCCTCTCCCAGTGTCCACTCCTGGCCTTCAGCCTCAGCCACGCTGACAGGCGCAGGCTGCCCACTCCTGCCTCATGCCCTCCATTCCTCCATTTCTGATCACCACAGTATAGCACGTCTGGGCTGGGTCTTCCGTTTTTTAAATCGGAAGTATTTGACATGGATACATTGAGCATCAATGTCAGAGATCAGTTAGGAAGCATAATTACAGACCCACCAACCAGCTTAAAACATGGTCTTGCCAATGGTGTTCGCCTTTGAGAGTCCACCATCTGCATCATTTTTAGAGATGACTTCTTTATAGAGTTACCACATACGTATATCTCCCCGTAGAATGTATTTTGCTTATCTTTTTTAAATTTTTATTTTGTATTGGTTTCAGGTGCATGCATAGTGGTTAGACAATCATATACCTTGGTATTTCCAGTATTTCAGCTGATGCCATACATAGTTATTGCAATATTATTGACTATATTCCCTGTGCTTTACCTAATCCCCATGACTACCAACTTGTACTTAATCCCTTCACTCTTTCACCCAATCCTCCAAACCCTTCTCCCCTCTGGCAACCATCAGTTTGCTCTCTCTGAGTCTATTGCAATTTTGTTCATTTTGTTGTTTACATTCCACACGTAAGTGAAATCATATGGTATTTTTCTTTCTCTGACTAACTTATTTTACTTAGCATAATACCCTCTAGGTCCATCATGCTGTTACAAATGGTAAGATTTCATTCTTTTTTTATGGCCATGTAATATCCCATTGTATATATGTACCACCACTTTTTTTTATCCACTTGTCTATTGACAGGCACTGGATTGCTTCTGTATCTTGGCTATTGTAAATAATGCTCATTTTGCTTATTTTTTTATGAAAAATAGGAAAATAAAATGAAAAACATGAAAAGACTAGAAATTTTTTTGCTGTATGTGTTCTATATCATGTTTTTCATCACTCAGTGTTCTGTTTCTCAGATTCATCTGTGCTGCGTGGGTTTCTGGCTTTTGCAGAAACAGAGCTGCTGTGAACATTTTCAACAGGTCTCCCAGCACCTATATACAAGAATTTCTGGGGCAGACCAAGGAGTGAAACTACTCGGCAGACTGGCCATGGAATTTACAAGGCCGAGTGCAAACCAAAACAGGCCCCTAGCCCAGTAAGCATGGCTCAGTGGTTGAACTAGGAGGTCAAGGTTCAGTTCCCAGTCAGGGCACATGCCTGGGTTGCAGACTCAACCTCTAGTAGGGGGTGTGCAGGAGGCAGCTAATCAATGATTCTCTCTTCATTGATGTTTCTACCCTCTCTCCCTCTCCCTTCGTCTCTCTGCAACCAATAAAAACATTTTTAAAAATATATATTAGATCTCCCATGATCTAAAATTCCAAATAATTTCTGTAGAACTACTACTCTCAAGGAGGTGAAACATAACTCCCCACTCCTTAAGAATGAATATTGCATAGTGACTTCCTCCCAGAGTACATATGGAAAGGGGGGAAAAGAGTAATCCTACAGCCCTAACCAGTTTGGCTCGGTGGATAGAGCGTCGGCCTGCGGACTGAAAGGTCCCAGGTTTGATTCTGGTCAAGGGCATGTACCTTGGTTTCGGGCATATCCCTAGTAGAGGGTGTGCAGGAGGCAGCTGATCAATGTTTCTCTCTCATCGATGCTTCTAACTATCCCTCTCCCTTCCTCTCTGTAAAAAAATCAATAAAATATATATATATATATATATATATATATATATATATATATATATATATATATATATATTTAAAAAAGAGTAATCCTACAGAGGAGAAATCTGACAGACACTACCTCAGCCAGATGATCAAGATCAACATCAATAGTGATGTCACATTAATAGCAAGTAGCCTTGCCCTGACTGGTTTGGCTCAGTCGATAGAGCATTGGCCTGCGGACTGAAGGGTCCCGGGTTCGATTCCAGTCAAGGGCATGTACCTTGGTTGTGGGAACATCCCCAGTAGGAGGTGTGCAGGAGGCAGCTGATCTATGTTTCTCTCTCATCAATGTTTCTAACTCTCTATCCCTCTCCATTCCTCTCTGTAAAAAAACAATAAAATATATATTTTTTAAAATAGTAAGTAGCCTTGTCCTAGCCTGTTTGGCTCAGTTGATAGAGCGTCGGCCTGTGGTCTGAAGAGGCCTGGGTTCAATACCAGTCAAGGGCACTTGCCCAGTTTGCGGCTCGATCCCCAGGGGGCGTGCAGGAGGCCAGGCAATCAATAATTCTCTCTCATTGATGTTTTTATCTCTCTCCCTTCCTCTCTGAAATCAATAAAAATATATTTTTAAAAAATAGTAGCCTTGCCCTAACCAGTTTGGCTCAGTGGATAGAGAGTCAGCCTGCGGACAGTAAGGTCCCAGGTTCCATTCTGGTCAAGGGCATGTACCTGGGTTGCAAGCACATCCCTGGTGGGAGGTGTGCAGGAGGCAGCTGATCGGTGTTTCTCTCTCATCGATGCTTCTATCTCTCTCCCTCTCCCATTCTCTCTGTAAAACATCAATAAAAATTTTTAAAAAATAGTAGCCTTGATATATTGTGATAAAAATAGTACTTTAACTCTATGGTCTTCCTCCCTCAAATGCATACACCCAGATGTATTATGAGAAAATCATTAGACAAATCCCAAGTGAGGGACAGTCTACAAAATACTTGACCAATATCCCTCAAAACTGTCAAGGTCATCAAAAACAGAACGTCTGAGAAACTGGCAAAACCAAGAGGAGTCTAGGGATGACTAAATGTAATGTGGAATCCTGGACAGAAAAAGGACCTGAGGTGGAAACTAAGGAAATCTGGCTGTGGCCGGGTAGCTCAGATGGCATAGCGTCCTGATATGCAATCCCTGGTCAGGGCACATACCAGAAGCAACCAATGGCTGCATAAGTAAGTGGAGCAATGGATTGATCCCTCCCTCCCCTCTCTCTCTCTTCCTCCTCCCCCCTTCAATAAATATGAATTAAAAAATACTAAGGAAATTTGACTAAAATATGAACGTTAGTTAATTGTAATGTAACCAATTAAATCAACAAATACTGGTTAATTAATAATATAAATGTACCATACTAATGTGAGATGGGGAAAGCTAATGTGGGGTATTTCAGACTCTACTATCTTAGCAATTTTTCTGTAAATCTGAAAAATATTCATGCAGTCCTAGCTAGTTTGGCTCAATGAATAGAGCATTGGCCTTCAGACTGAAGGGCCCCAGGTTTGATTCTGGTCAAGGACACATGGTTGGGTTGTGGGCTCCATCCCCAATAGAGGGGCATACAGGAGGCAGCTGATCAATGATTCTCTCTCATCATTGATGTTTCTATCACTCTTTCTCTTCCTTCCTATCTGAAATCAATAAAAATATATTTAAAATAAATAAAAAATATTTATGCAGTTCAGTGAGCAGGATTGGGCATGAGTTAGATCAGTAAAGAATAAGGTTGAGGAATAAGTTTACTTTTTGGCTTGGGGAGCAGGGAAGATGAAGGGGCTCTTGGGTATGATATACAGTGGGCTCAGGTGAGGAGTTCAGTGGAGATTTGTAATAAAGCGTTGTGCACTTGAGTTTGGAGCTAATGCATGAGACTTGGTTTGGCAAGGGTAGGATTAGGGTGAGGCAATTGAGGAGCCTAGGATGTAATATTTAAGAAGGCGCTTGCTGATGGATGGTAATGCTGTGCTTACATAACCCTGAGGGTGAATGTTTCCTTAGATGTTGCACCCCAGACACCTCCCTTACTTGCCTTATCCTAGTCCTGGCCCTGTTTGAAAACTTCTAACTGGCAAGTGGAAGACACTGAAACTCAAGGAATGGACAGATAAAAGGAATCTAGAAAAGAAGATGAAAAACAGCTGGTGCCGGCAACCAGCCCAGCCTTCAAACGAATACTAAAGAAATTGCCTTCTAAGTATTCTTGATTTTCTAGGGTGTTACTGCATTCATAGTTCCTCCCTAACTAAAACATTATTTAGAATGTTTGTTAACTTCCCAGTGGCTGGGGATTTTTTAAATTTAAGTTTGTGTAAATATTTGTTAAATTGTGCTATGATTAGAGGATTTGACTTGAATAATATTTGTTTATTTTAACTTAAAACTTTTTATGGTTCAGTTTAGGATACTTTTTGTATTTTATATAGATGTAAAACTCAGCATGTATTTTTATGTCTGCTAATCCTGTTGCTTAACTCATATTTTTGTTTACTTTATATATCACAGTCTGATAGTGGTAATATATTTTACTATAACTGTGTTTTTATTATTTTTATTGTATTTCTAAAGATTTTTGTTTGCTGTTTTATATTGCTATGTCATTTGATGCATTTGATTTCATAATGCCTTTTTATTATATGTGTTTTGGGCACACTTTTTTTTTTTTAACAACAGTGCACCTTCAGACCCTTTGGTCTGATCTGAGATTTCCGTATTTTTATATAGGAATTTTAGTTATTTACATTTTCTCATTTACACTTTTTTGTTACACCTAGTCTAACTTTCCACCATCTAATTTTCTGGTGTTTTGATACTTTTTTTCCTTTTCTTTTTTCTTTGTTAATCCTCACCCAACAATATTTTTTTTCCATTGATTTTCAGAGAGAGTAGAAGGGAGGGGGAGAGACAGAAAGAGAGAAACATCAATGTGAGAGAGACGGATTGATTGGTTGCCTCTCGCATGTGCCCCGATTGGGGCCAGGGATGGAGCCTGCAACCGAGTACTTGCCCCTGACCGGAATCACACCTGCAACCCTTCAGTCCCAGGTCTGACACTCTAACCACTGAGCAACTGGCCAGGGCACCGTTACTTTTTTCATTTATAATGTGAGGAAAATGACCAGTACATATCTTGATTTGCTATATGAATTACATTTCCCCCTTTATCTTTTGTCATAATTCATAAGGTAGACATAGAACTTTTTATGCCACAAAAAAAAGCTTTTTACACTGAAAAAAAACCTAAAATTGTACTTTTAAAATAAATTTTATCTTTATTTTATGTAAAACAAGACCTAGTGTGCCTCGCTTTTTCTACCACCTTTCTTCCTCTCTGATTTTCATTGCATTAATCTGAGGTTAAAAACCCTGCTATTTAAAAAAATCTCTCAATTTTTTTTCTTTTGTGTTTTGTTTGTTACCATAGCAACAATTATTTTAACCTATCAGCATCAAACAGTGTACATACCGAGTGGTGTTTTTATTCAATTATCTCTCTATCTTTAGCTTGTTTCAAGGCTCATAGCCAGTTCTTTTCTCTCATTTCATCATTCGTGAGGTTCTGATTCATGTCTTGGTGATTTATTGTACAATTCTGAACAGTTTTTGCAGAAAAGGGAGTTAATTGGATAAAGTATTAGTCAGAAACCTAAGTCAAGGTGACTTCAGTAAAAAAAGAGAACATATTCAACCGAGCCTGTGAAGTCCAGGCTCAGCTGAATATATTATCAAACTATGTCATCAGAAAACGGACTCTGCTTTTCCTGTATCACGATCATTGTCAGAGAGCATTTCTCACAGCATGGTGTGTTTGGCCCCAGACTCATTCATGCTCACCGCCTCAGCACCCAGCAGAATGGGAACACTCCCTTCCCCAATAGTTCCTTTCCAAGTCTGGGCTGAGTGTCACTGTCCTGGATCAGGTCACATGCCCATCCTTTGAACTAAAGTCTGTGACTCTGGTTGGGGAGCCCTGCTTGCATGCTCACTCTTGAGAGTGCACAAGAAGCCGTTGTTCAGCAATGGAAAGCCGGGTGGTGCCACCAGAGAGAGGAAGAGTCGAGGCTATGCAGGTAAAAATCACAGATGTCCATTTCCCAAGTTTCTTCAGCTCCGTGAATTGTCACCACTCTAGAAACACAATAAGGAAGACATTCAGGTGGCCAACTAGTCATCCAAGTAGGGTCTTACGCTTTGATGGTGCTTCGTTTGGTTTCAGTGGCCCAGAGCCTAGTTCTCACCTTTGCGTGTCCAGAAATTTGTTGTTGTCACTGTGGCTGGATAATTTTTCCCTCTGGACCGGCTCATGCGAACCTGACTCAGTAGAGACTGATGTATGACTAAAACCCATCTTTGAGTGAACAATAATTGCCACAGGACCTGAAGAAGGTTGTCTTCTGGTAAGTGTACTTTCTCTGTTAGGAAACCACAAGAGAAGCTAATCTCTAAGTATAAGGTTGCTGACTGCCCATGGAACCAGACAAGAGAAGTTCTCTGGAGAAAATCAGCTGTCAGGTGCATCATGCCACGATAGTGTGGTAGCTCTGAAATGTCCACAAATACTAGGAAAGTGGAGAGAGATTGGTATATGCTAAGACTGAAAGACAAGAGGAAACTGAGAGTAGGTTAGTCTGGCTGGACCATGGACGGGCAGAGTACAAGGAATTCGAGTGGAGGGATGGTCAGTCATGGGCTCACTCTGAGAGCATTGGGAGCCACTGACTTGCTTTAAGAAGGGGAATGACATGGTAAATTTCATTATGGAAAGATTGGGTATAAATAAAGAGAAGCCATTGGAGATAGGCAACGTGAAGATAGAACAGATAAGGCTACTATGACAGTCTAGGTAAGAGAGTTAATGCAGCAGACTTTAAGCAACAGAATGGCAGTGGAAATAAAGGGAATACACTTAAAATTCACAAAGTTTAATAGGAACCATTTAGATCTTGATAAAATGGAGATTTTGACTCAGTACATCTGAGGTGGGGCCTGAAATGCTGTATTCCTAACAAACTCCCACATAATGCTGCTGCTGCTGCTGGTCTGGAGACATGTTTTCAGTAGCAATGATTTCAGAAAGTAAAGAAATAGAATTTACAAGAATTTGTGATTGGTTGGGTAGGGAAGTGGTTGGTAGGGAGGTAAAATAAGTTATTAAGGCTCATACGCAAACTTCCATTTTGAGTATCTGAGTGAAGGTGATGCTATCCACAGATACAAGATGAAGAACAGGTTTGGGTGGGGTAGATAATAACAACAGATAGCATGTATTGGGTACTTACTATGTGCCAGGCTCTTTACATAACTTCTCTTATTTTTCTGTACAACAAACTTACAATTTGAAGAGGAGGAAACTGAGGAATAAGGTCATACAGGTAGTTAATGGAGCACTCAAGATTCAAGCCCTCTGACTGCAGAATACGTGCAATCTGGATATGTCAAGCTGGGCACATACAGAAGGCAATGAATGGATCGATGTTTCTCTCTCTCTCTCTCTCTCTCTCTCTCTCTCTCTCTCTCTCTCTCTCTCTCTCTCTCCTCAGATGAGGGAGAAATTAAGGCACTGGAGGGAATGAAGCCATCTGTGGATTACAGCTTGACCCCTCAGAGTTCTATCTTGTCCCATATTCCTTTGGGCACTTAATTATTACAGAGGAGGAATCTGGAAAAAAGTTTTTAGCTTTTTTTTTGCAAATAATTTTTTTCTGATTGAATACTGTTAGTTCTTTATCCCTGAACTTTTCCAGCTTATGTCTTGAAGTTAGTTTGTGCTTATTAATGTTTCTAGATCCCAATGAACTCACTCCATTTTCCACCCCCACCTCAGATATTTTTAGACCTATTATTATAGTTTTATTATAATTTTAATTATCACCACTAATTGATTTGTTGTCTCCTTTTTGGAGATGCCTATAGTTTAAATCTCCATGATGTTCTATCCATTTTCTTCTCTTAAAGAATTCCATCACTTAATTGTTTATCTTCCATATTGCTGATTTGCTCTTTCACATTGTCAAATCTGTTTTTTACTGCTTTGACCAATGAATTTTACTTTTATTATTGTGGTGCTGATTTCACAGTACTCTTCATTTATCTTGGCCTGTTTTTAAAAGATGCAATGTCCTCTATGGCCAAGAATAAGAATAAGGCTTTCTAAAACTGGATTCTGCTTCATGGACTAAATATATTTCTAAGGAGTAATTTTTGGCTGTAGCACTTCTTTTCTCATGTGCCACATGTTTTTCCCACAGGGCTCTTTAATAGATTAACTAGTTGAGATGAACTAGTTGATCTTTTTGGTTGTCTGCACGTCAAGAATTGACTGCTTTCGCCCTGACTGGTTTGGCTCAGTGGATAGAGTGTCAGCCTGTGGACTGAAAGGTCCCGAGTTCTATTCCGGTCAAGGGCATGAACCTTGGTTGCAGGCACATCCCCAGTGGGGAGTGTGCAGGAGGCAGCTGATCGATGTTTCTCTCTCATCGATGTTTCTAGCTCTCTCTCTCTCCCTTTCTGTAAAAAATGAATAAAATATATTAAAAAAAGAGTTGACTGCTTTCAAGATCACAGTGCTGGACAATCAGGATGCAGCGTTTTCCACTCTTACTTCCCTCTAAAGATGGCCTGTGAAATGGTTCAGAATCATTTCTGTCTTGTCTTAGCTATTCTTGGCATTCACCTGCTTCAAGATTCCAGTTTTTCTTTTTCAACTCTTGTTGTTTATGACTATTTTTAGCCTCAATGTGTATGTCTCATATTCTCTAGATCTTGATGCTTTTGTTTAGCATTTCAATTTTGGTGTTACATATCAGTATGTCCTCTAAGTTTCTATCCCTATATTAATCTAGGTCTCAGTCTCTGAATTTTTCTTTTATTTTTTGTTAATCTTCACCTGAGGATATTTTTCCATTGATTTGTAGGGAGAGTGGAAGTGAGAGGGAAAGACAGAGAGAAACATTGATGTGAGAGAAACACATCGATTGGTTGTCTCCTGCATGCCCCCTGTTCAGGGCCCAGGCAGGGGGAAGCCAAGGTACATGCTCTTGACCAGAATCAAACCCGGGATGCTTTGGTCCATAGGCATCAGTCTCTGAATCTTAATGTCTTTCTCTAATGTCTGAACCTACTTCAGCACGTCTTCAAATATGGTGGATTGGTTATAGGAATTGATGAGATGCTATAGGAACATCATTCTTGTTTATATCAACTTAGCCTGTGGTAAAATTGGTTTTCTTATACCTTCTTTCATTTGAGGTCTCAGAATTTTTCCACATTAAGTGAAGACTTACTACTGTACTCTCTAATGCTTTATAGTTCACAGTACTTATCACAACTTGAGCCTTATCTATACTAATAAGAGGGTAATATGCTAATTAGACCAGATGTCTTCCAGACGTCCTTCCGGACAAAGCCACGGTGGCGGAGGCAGAGGCAGTTAGGGGCAATCAGGCAGCAGGGGAGGGCAGTTAAGGGGCCATCAGGCAGGCAGGGAAGCAGTTAGGGGTATCAGGGGCATCAGGCAGGCAGGTGAGCCAGTGGTCCCAGATTTTGAGAGGGATGGCCCAGATTGGAGAGGATGCAAGCCGGGCTAAGGGACCTCTCCCCTGTACGAATTTCGTGCACCAGGCCTCTAGTGTATATTGATTTGTCCATCTCCCCCAGTTTCTGTCACAGAAGGTGTCTCAGAACTTGGTAGGTGCTCAACAAGCACTTGTTGAAGGAACCTCCGGTCTGATTAGACTCTAATTCCAGTTTTTCTCAACCTTCCTAATGCCTCAACCCTTTAATACAGTTCCTCATGTTGTGGTGACACCCCCAACCATAAAATTATTTGCGTTGCTACTTCATAACTGTAATGTTGCTACTGTTATGAATCGTAATGTAAATATCTGATGTGCAGGATGTATTTAGGCGGTCCCTGTGAAAGGGTCGTTCAGCCGCCAAAGGGGTCGTGACCCACAGGTTGAGAGCCGCTGGATTAGAGGATCCTCCCACCTTTTGTGTCTCACACTTTCTCAGTATGCAAATACCTTTCTCGGTCTTTCCGTTTCTGCCCTGGCCTCAATGTTTCTAAGTTGGTGTGGGGGCCACGGACTCTGTCATAGGCCTGGCCCAGGCCCGAAGCCCGAGTGCGGCGCGTCGTTGTCCCTCACAGGCAGTCGGGGTCACTCCATGGCTTTCCCTGTCCCTAGCCGCCTGTCAGGACCAATCCTACGGGTTCTTTCCCGACGCCTCGGACACCTCCTACGTCTCAAGAACCACCCCCGAGGTAGCGCACGTGACCGCGTAGGGCGGGGCCGCCGCCGTGTTCCGCCCAGAGTTCGCTACTTCCGCCGGACCGCATAACTCCGCCCCCAGGCCTCGGAGAGCCAATCCACGCGCACGCTACTTGGCCCCGCCCCAGCGCCCTCCTCAGCGTACGCCCCGCCCTCCGTCGGCCCGCCCGTCAGTCAGTCAGAGAGGCAGTCGGTCCTAGTGGCTTGGGGCTCCCTAGCTCTCCTGAGCGGCGCCCTCCTTGCTCCTTCCCGCTCCACGGCGGCGGCTGCACCGGCAGCGGCGCGGTCCCTACGGGAGGTGCGGCGTGGGCCGAGAGACGGCCACAGAGCGTCAAGCCCAGCGCGGCGGAGGCGGCGGCGGCGGCGGCCCGGCAACCAACATGGCGGCGGCGGCGGCGGGCGCGGGCCCGGAGATGGTCCGCGGGCAGGTGTTCGACGTGGGGCCGCGCTACACCAACCTCTCGTACATTGGCGAGGGCGCCTACGGCATGGTGTGGTGAGTGTCCGCGTCCGCCCGCAGGCCTGGCCGCGCCCGCCCACCCCACCTCTCGGGGCCGCAGCGGACGCAGCCGCGGCCTCGTCCGCGCCTCGGGCCTCCCGCGCCGCCGCGGTCGGCGCACCGGGGCAAAGCCCTGGGCCCATCGAGGTTTGGGGTGTGGATCGCGGCACTTCGTCGGCCGGCCCTTGCGGCGTAGAGGGGCGCGGGGGTGGGGCGGGCGCGGCGGCCCGGACCCCGAGGAGGGGAACGGAGCCCCACCCCCCAATGGGCTAGTTTGGTGGGCTTTTTGACGTCCGACTAGAAAGCCAGCAATCCCTCCGGATGCTGGGCGGCGGGGGCCTGGGTCCTGGAGGCGGCTCGCCTCGGTTTGTGGGCAGGAACGGTCCTCCCTTTTCCTCCCCTCGCCCGTGTCTTCCGCGGACGGCTTTGATTAAATACCTTCCGTGGTGCGCAGGCTTTCTAAAAAGCATTAACTGTGGAATCTTTCAATCTTGAAGTTCTTAAGTGGATTTTAATATCGTACTGTCGACGTTTCAGGAAGGATAAGTCAGCATCGCTCTCTACATTTATTAAAAAAAAACAAAACGTTTAGAGTTGGGCCTAATTGGACTCTTCTTCTTTTTTTCTTTACCCCGAGTGAACTCTCTTACCCGCAGAAAGGCACCCAGACGTCATCGCACCAATTATTGTGGACTTTCACTGCGAATGTTTTAATGGCCTATGTATGTGTATATATATGTGCAGCCTTAATGGAGTTCTCGCAGCCGCTTGCGGGCTCCCGCCGCTTAACCCAGATTCCTCAGGAAGGTTTGGGGACAGCCTTGTTTTCATCAGCACCAACTCTCTGTGGTGGATGATGCTGATGAAGACTTGTCCAAGCGTGGGCTCCTTTACATCTAAATGTTGTGACTGTGTCTTTTGTGTTGAATGAAGGAACAAACTAACGTTGATTGAACACTTGGTGGCAAGTACTGTGCTAGGTACATTCTTACCTCATTTTACTCGAACAGCCACCTCGAGGGCGGGGAAGGTGGTGATACCATCTCTTTCAGGTGAGAAAGTATTTCAGTGTGAAGCCAGTTCCGAAGGTCACAGCTAAGGAGTCAGACAGGAGACTGTAGACTAAGATCCTGTTTCAAACGCTGCAGTTCTTTCCATTACACCCTGCCATCATCCTTAAATAGTGTTACTAATACTTTTACAATTTTAGTATATTTTTGCTGTTGTAAGCAAATGTATTTCAGGAACATTCAAATTTGGTCATCATTTTAGAAATGTCATAGAGGGCCTATTTTGCCAAATATGTTAGCTAGATAGAAAGACAGGTTTAAATTCTATTTTTTCAAAAACCCACTTTAATTCAATATTGAGTATTCTCATTCTTTTGGGGAGCAAAATGGTTCACAGTAGGTATACAACTGTGGAAATTAACATGAACTCAGAGGCTTAGGAGTCAGAAGAGAAATTAAATTAGGTCAGGCCTAAAAGAAATAAGGCACTAGGAAGTAATGAAGAGAAAGTACTGCCTGCAGCACCACTTCTCTGTCATATATCTGATGCCTGGTGCACCTGCTGGTAAGGATGCCAGTAAATGTTTCATTACGAGAGACTCAGAATCGCTCATCAAGCCCTTCGTCCCTTTTTAAAAAGAAACTAGCATCTAAAATAGGTACTGAAGTAGTCTTTAGGTTTAGGACAGTTTTTGTTATTTATCCTTACCTGAGGATATTTTTTCCATTGATTTTTAGAGAGAGTGGAAGGGAGGGGGGAGAGAGAAACGTTGAGAAACATGATGTGATACACAACCAATGATTGCCTCCCAAACGCGCCTGGATCGGGCCAGGGATCAAACCTGCAAACAATGCATGTGCCCTTGACTGGGAATTGAACCTGTGACCCACCGGTGGGTGGGCTGACACACTAATCACTGACCTGCATGCACCACGGCTACATTTAGGATACTATTTTAATTGAAAGTTTTTTCTTTTTCCTGTTTGATTGGATTTTTACTGGCCTGAAAATAATTTAGATCTGGCAACTATTTCTATCACTATTATAAACTTATTTGACCTAAGTATCAGGTGAAATGCAAAATCCTCTTTAATTTTTCTTTCTTAAGTAAAATACAAATATAATTGGAGTTAAAACTCTGGATCATATTGTAGCTTTTTATCTTCATATTGATGATAGACCCTAGCAAGACTTTAATTATGTTGCATATTATTAGCATTTAATAAATGTTGATTAGCAATGCTGGATGTATGGAGGGCTTCTTAATTGAAATGTTAATATTTAAATAGTAATATTTTTAAAAACATCATGCTTCCAGAAGATTTCAAGGATTTTCAAGCTTGTTTGTGTTTTGTTTTTTCATTTCCTGAATCAGTTCATTAGGAATTTGCCTTTTCTGTGCAGAGCTCTTTCCTAATTATGTGGAGGATATAAGATGAAAAGTGGAGCTTGAATTGGGCCTTGAAGAGTGGGTGTGATTTTGATAGATAGTAGGCACAAGTGACAGTGTAAACAGTGGAATCTGATCCTGGATTAGATGACAAATTATAGAGAACTGTACAGGCAAAACTGAGTTTGTATATTTTATTTGTGCAGTAAAGAAGCATCAATGTTGTTTTTTTTTTAATATTTTATTGATTTTTTACAGAGAGGAAGGGAGAAGGATAGAGAGTTAGAAACATCGATGAGAGAGAAGCATCGGTCAGCTGCTTCCTGCACACCTCCCACGGGGATGTGCCCGCTACCAAGGTACATGCCCTTGACTGGAATCAAACCTGGGACCTTTCAGTCCACAGGCAAATGCTCTATTCACTGAGCCAAACCAGTTAGGGCGAAGCATCAGTGTTTTTGTAAAGAAGCAGTCACGTGGTCAATTTAAAATTTTAGGGGAAGGCAGGTCAACACAGGTGGAAATAAAAAAAAACTGAGGTGGGGGAATCTGTTAGGTTATTGTAACTCTAGTGGCAGTGGAAGGTAGCAGATGGAGGTGAGAGACTATAAAACCTTATAAAAATAGAATCCATAATGGGCTCTTCTCAGAAGAGTGGTAGAAAGACTTAATCATGGCAAGTATGGGAAGAAGCAAGTGATGAGATCTTAAAGGTAAGAGCCTGAGAGATGGACTTGGTGATTGGCTGTGTATGGACATAGTTGTAATTCTACCGCTTCTAGCGTGGGACCCTTGGAGGATGGTGGTGCCATTTATTCAAGAAGGAATACCAGAGGTAGAGCAGGTTTGTTAGGGAGAAATAGTGAGCTCTGGTTCAGATTAAGTTTGTGGTGCCTGTTGGCCATTTAGGCTATATCCAGAGGCATCTTGAATTTATAACAAGGAAGGTAGAACCTGGAGATGCAAACTTACGTAAGTTTTAGTAGTGGGTTTATGGGCACAGATTCTTATTTGAGGTCATTGGTTAGATGAAATTGCAAACAGATGTTGGATATGTTCATCTGTTTAGTAAGCAATCCATAGCATTTAGTAGATTTTCAAAGGGGTCCATTATCCTAGAAAGATTAAGAACCACTGAGGTGGAATAGAAAGATTAAAGAGGTAATTCTGGCAAACAAATACTTTAAGAGGTAGGTAAAGGAAGAGGAACCTGAGGACTGGTGAGAAGCATGAGTCATGAAAAAAAGAAAGGGTATGAAAGGAGAAATGAAGCTGTATGTTTGATCATCTAATTAACTAAGATAAATCTACTTCAAATAAGTTAAATTTGAAACACTTTCTGAATATGATTGAAACATTATAGGGTTATCTCCATAGAGATACTAATTGAAGCCTTGGGAGTGGAAAAGGTGAGGAAGAATGTGAAAGCTTGGCCAAAAGAATGCCTGATTTTAGGTGTCAATAGAGGGCAAGTTACAGAAGAGGACAGAGAAAGTGTGGTGAGAGAGACCAGGGAACCCTGAGTGCGCATTATCAGAGGAGCCAAGGGAGATAGTGGTCATTAAGGGTTTAGTATTAGATCAGAATACGTATAGGATTTGTTGATTTTCATCTCTCCTCCCCAAAACAGATGGTTCCAACCAAAATTTCATTGTGATCACATTCCCAGTGGTACAGTATCCTGATCTATTAAGCTTTCTGTGATGATGACAAACTAGTAGATCTACCATGTAGTCACCACTTTTTTAAAAAACATGTATTAATGCTCATATCCACACTGTAAAGATGGGTTACTTTGTAAGTGAGGACATGAGACAAAGATAAGGTAACTTGCCCAAGGACGCACAATTCGCAAGAAGTAGAGCATCCCAGTCTGTCTGGTTCCTAAGTGACACTCAACCAAAGATCAGAAAAATACATGTTTTCAGTAATAGAAAATAGCTATTGTCTGCTTTTGCTTGTATCACTTTTTAGTCTTTCTAAAAAGGCCATTCACTCAGAAAATATTTATTGAGCACCTTTTTATGTGCCAGGATTCACATGGTCCCTGTCCTTCAGTAGCTCTTAGTCCAAGTAGTGGGGCAGTAATGTAGAGAATATACCAGTGCTATTCAGGAATGTGTGAAGTGCTGTGAGAAAAAAGAAGGCCTGAGTGGCATGGGGCTGTCTTTGTAAGGCTTCACATACTTCTGAGCTGGATGTTAATGTATGGCTAGGAGTTTGCTTTGAGAAGTGCATTTTAGGTAGAGGAAACTGTCCGTGCAAAGGTACAGATATTTGAAAACAGCACATCAGGTCAAAAAAACCACAAGTTGGAAGGGCAGGAGTATAGGGTGCCTTAGGCAGAAAGCTGGAGTAGAGACAGCTGGGATGGGCAGGGCCAAATCCTGAAGGACATTGTGTACTGAGGAGTTTGGACTTGGTTATATAGGTGAGAGTCATTAAAGCATGGCTCTTTTTCTCATCAAATTTTGTGAATTGTGTTCCCCTTTGTCTGTCTGCCATTGTGCTACTCTCTTCTTTCTGCTTATCTAAAAGTATTCTGGGTGTGTCTTTACCCCCTGTCCAGGGGTATTTTGAAACATGTGGGCATTGTGGATGTTTGTTGTTGTTACATTGATTGGAGGGTTGTTATTGGCCTTTGGTGGTGGAGGTAGGCATACTAAACAATTTGCAATGCATGGTACAGTCCCTCCGCTAGAGAATCTTCCTGTCAAGATACCGTTAGTATACTCCTCCAACTCACCTTCAAGGAGGCACTGGGCCCTATTCAAATCCTGCCTTCCTTCCTTCCTTTAAGGCTCATCTGCTCTGTAAACTTGCCTTTATTACTCCCTGCTATACCACTCCCTTCCTCCCTCCCTGGAACTGGGTATTTACACCACCTGTTTAAAAGGCAGAGCCAGCAGTAGTAGTAGTATTTATAAAAACTCAAGACTTGGAAACAGATCTGGATTCAGATTCTTAGTTTTGCTTAATTGTTAAATTTAAATATAAATAAAGTAGTCTCTTCTATGCTTTTTGGTGCTCAAAGATGTGAGGAGACCAATTTATATGAGCAACAGAAAATCCAGTGTTTCTAGCAGAGTTTTGAGTGCAAATAAAACTCAGAACAAAATTAAATTTGATATTTGTAACATCCCTAATAATGTGCTCCTTAGTGGTTAGCTATAACTGATAACACCATTCCTATTAATTTAATTTGTAAATGTTCTCAACTATTTATAAAAATATTTTTATGAAAAGTATCCAAGGTGGGTTTTCCTGGGAACCATGTATAAAACTTATTCCTTACTTTACATATATTAATGCACCGAGTCAAAAAAAAACAAACAAACTGAGCCCTGACCGGTTTGGCTCAGTGGATGGAGCGTCGGCCTGCGGACTCAAGGGTCCCGGGTTCGATTTCGGTCGGGGGCATGTGCTTTGGTTGCGGGCACATCCCCAGTGGGGGGGGGTGCAGGAGGCAGCTGATTGGATGTTTCTCTCTCATCGATGTTTCTAGCTCTCTATCCCTCTCTCTTCCTCTCTGTGAAAAATCAATAAAATATATTTAAAAAAAAACCACCAAACTGATTTGCCGATAAATATCCAGAACTACTTTACCTCACATCAAGTCTACTTCACCCACCTACGTGCCTAAAACTGAGGTGCTGTTTATTCCTTTTTGCTTCTCTTTTCTCCGTTACTTCTTGGGACTTCTACACATTAGAAAACCAACAGGATAGATGTCTTCCAAGGTCTCTCTCAGATTCTCAGTCTTAGGACAGGTTCTGGATTCTAAACCTATGGCCTGTAGGAGTTGGGAAGTGGTGTGTAAGGGTCCAGGTTTGCATGAGATATGCCATGACCAATTAACCAACATTTGCTGCAAGCCTGCCTTGCTTTAGGTAATATGGTGTGAAATTCATTTTCATCCTCACCTTTCAGGTATTATTTTTTTCACTTTTCAGATAAGGAAACCAGGTCTTAGAAAACTTGTCCAAGGTTCACAGCCAATAAATGCATAGCAGAACTAAGATTTGTCTAGATCTCCAAACCTGTGATTTTTTAAAAATTTAAATCTTTATTGTTTAAAGTATTACATATGTCTCCTTTTTCCCCCATTGACCTCTCCCTGGCCACTCCCACTGATTTGTGTGTTGTTGATTTTTTTAACTACTGTAGGTTTTCCTCTGTTATTCCAAGCTACCTGGAAACATGCTTCTTGTATATCACCTGTGTTCCTTTATTGGCACCAAAGTATAAAATGATGGTTGTCATAGTTGACTTGAGCCTGTGGAGGAGGGTGAAGAGGGAGAAACTGGAATGAATGAGGGCGATAGGGTCAAAGCAACTTAGTTTTTATCAGCAAGGTAGAGTTGATTTCTTCTCCCTCCTCCTAATCGTCTCTACTAGTTTCTTGATTTTTATTCATCCAATCTAATAAAAGAGTAATATGCAAATTAACCATCACTCTGTTACATCCACAAGCCATGCCTACCAGCCATTCAGGAGCAAATATGCAAATTAACTAATATGCTGGCAGCCACGGACCTGGAGTTGCCCCGGGCAATGAAGGAAGCCAGGATCCTGTGGGCCCTGAGCTCTACTCAAGGCTACAAAGTTTCAATTATAAAAGATGAACAAACCCCAGATACCTGCCAGGGGCAACCCAGGTTTCAAGTGTGGGACCAGAGCAACAAAGTCTCAATTATAGAAGTTAAATAAATCCCAGATACCTCCTTCCAGCTAGGGACCCCAGTAGGGACCTGAACCCTAAAGGGAATGTGGGCAGCCTGAAATGGCTATCATCCCCTCTCCCAGGCTGGCCAAGCACTCCAACAGGTGGACATCTCCCAAGGGGTCCCAGACTGCGAGAGGGCACAGGCTGGGCTGAGGGACACCCCCCCCCCCCCCCCCCCCGAGTGCACAAATTTTTGTGCACTGGGCCTCTAGTTTACAAATACTATTAAGCATTATCTGATTTAGGTGGTACAATCAAAGTGGTGAACAAAAGTGTTTGGTTTTTTTAATATATATTTTATTGATTTTGTTTTTTTACAGAGAGGAGGGGAGAGGGACAGAGAGCTAGAAATATCGATGAGAGAGAAACATCAATCAGCTGCCTCCTGCACACTCCCCACTGGGGATGTTCCCGCAACCAAGGTACATGCCCTTGACTGGAATCGAACCTGGGACTCTTCAGTCTGCAGGCCTATACTGAGCCAAACCGGTTAGGGCAACAAAAGTGTTTTTTACACTGATATTTACAGTCTAACAGAAAAGTAATAACATTTACTGAGTATGATGAGGTGCAAAGTGCTACTGGAAGGTATAAAAGGTGGACTAAGTTTGATGAGAAGCCTGAAAGGATTTCCTGGAAGAAGTGGTGTTAAGCTGGGGCCTGGAGAATGACTAGGAGCTAGCTAAGTGAAAGGTAGAGTCCTGGAGTGTTTCAGGCACTACCTTGTAGATACTGAGTTCATGATTAAGATCCAGGGTCTTTCTCATGCTACCAAAGGGAAAGGAAGTACAGTTAAAGCTTCAGGTACGGTTGCAACTAGGAACTAGAAAATAGATGAAGGCATCTACCTCCCTTCTCCTTTACATTAACAAAATCTTACACCCTGCATAGCTGTTTCTGTTTTTCTTTTATTTTTTACCACTTCCCAATGCACTTAGCATAAGAGAGCTGACCCACACTTCCCCAAGGTATGTGTTTTTAATTCTCTGGTTTCTGGGGAGGGAGAGAGTCTGATCTGGCTTGGAATAGTGTCCACCTCTGTCCAGTCAGCTGAGGCTCAATTGATAAGGCTGGATATCTCTGAGGTATGAGTGGTGGGGCTGGGGGTAGTCAAAAGATGTTTCCCGTTGATTACTGGCTTGACAGGTTAAAGTTCTAGTGCTGTTTCCCCTGCTCTTCTCTAGGCTGGAATTGGTTCCTGCTGTTGGAACCTGTAAGGAAGTGGAGGAGAGGAGAAGAACTTTGCACTGGCCTTCCTGTCTCTGGCAGTGTGGAGGTGGCAGCTAAACTGGGTGGCATCTTTTATATATAATACATACATATTCTATATAATAAAAGGCTAATATGTAAATTATCCCCTCGACTAGGAGTTCAACCAGGAGCTTGACCAGAGGGCGAGGCTGGCCAGCCAACAACCCACAGCCCCTCCTCCCGGTTGGCCCAATTGGGCCATGCCAGCCGGACCCCACCCATGCACAAATTCATGCACCAGGCCTCTAGTATATAAAACGTGACATACATGGGAATTATGCAACCTAACAATAAACACCTAAGACCTCACCACCCACTGTGACTTCTGAATCAAATTGACTGAGGCCATCATTTATCTTATTTTTGGAGTGCGTATGAGCGTGACCTTTGACTATGTATATAGGACTTGAGCCTTGTTAATGTAGTAAGGGGAGAGTGATACACACCTCAGGGTTGTGAGGATTAAGTGAGATGTGTAGGTGAAGTGCTGGGCACACAATCTCTGATTAATGCTCTAATTGTTATTCCCTCAAAGTAAATGGGTTTGGCAAGACCTGATCCTCCTTACCTCAGTTTCTCAGAATACTGTCTTGGAGTGTAAAGAGGAAAATACAGAAATAAAAATATTAGACTTAGGGTCACACGGGTTTTGTGTTGAGTTCCAGTTATGTGATCTTGTGATCTCACTCTTGTCCTTTGATTTAACAGTTAGAGCATCTTCTGTGCCAGGCTCTGGGCCACGTTCCTGCTTTCTTTCAATAATGTTGTACATAGGGTAGTGTTGGGGACAGATTGATAAGGAAATAAATTACTGTGTAACTTGGTAAAAACACTTATGAGATCATTCTGGACAGAGCAAGCTAACTCTACCTGGGCTTTCTAGTTATAAATTAATTCAACAAATTGTCTACGTACTAGACACATTATAGTTGTGCAGATACATCAGTGAATAAACCATCTCACAGGGCTTACTGTCAGATGGTTGGTCAATGCGAGAGGCTTGAAGAGAGGATTAGAAAGGTTTGATCAGGGTCCTGGCTTTAAGTTCCTTCTAATGAGTTTCCTTTTATTTCTCTTTATAGCACTTATCACAAACATGGGTCTTAAATACTTTTTTCAATGTCTATTGGTATGTCATTTAATTTTAAATGTCCCTTCTGGTTTCTGCATTTGGAAAACTGAAAAAAGTGGCTTATGCACAGACTGACTCTCTCTCTCTCTCTCTCTCTCTCAATCCTAACTCGAGGACATTTTCATTGATTTTTTAGAGAGAGGGGGAAGGGGAAAGAGAAATATCAATGAGTGACTAGGGCCCGGAATCAAACCCACAATCTACTAGTAGTTTGTGCCCTAACCAGGAATGGATCCCAAGACTTTTTGGTGTACAGGAAGAAGCTTCTACCAACTGAGCCACATAGACCAAGGGTGGCACACAAAAGTCTTTTTAAGTGCGTTATTTCTGTTTTTACTAAATGAACATAAAGCACTTCTGAGCAGTGTCTATAGTAAGCAGATGATACTTGTTTTCTTTTTTTTTACATATGTCCCCTAAAATGTTGAGAATTTCAAGCCATGTCATAATCGCCCCAACTCAAGATTCATATTTTATTGTAAGAAATAAAACTATGTTTCACAAATAAAAAGTTACTTGGGACAGCCTAACCAAGGAAATTAGTAGTTTCTTTCTCAGCTAGTCAGGATCCTCTACACAAATTCAAACATTGTTGCTCTAATTTGCAATATTATTTTGATAACTAGCATTGATGGGTTTGTGTTTCCTAGCTCAGGAACCCTCAGAGCCTTTTGCCCAGGTGCTAGAGGCATAGCTGATGTATCTAATCTAATAAAAGAGTAATATACAAATTAACCATCACTCCAAGACACCTAAGCCACGCCCACCAGCCAAGGCATGCCCACCAGCCAATCAGAGTGACTGTATGCAAATTAACCCAGTCAAGATGGTGGCCAGCAGTCATGGAGCTAGAGCAAACAGGAAGCTTCCATTGCACCAGCGATGGAGGAAACTTTCTGCCTAGGCCAGTTGGGCCTCTGCTCAAGGCAACATAGTTTCAATTATAGAAGATAAACCCCAGAAACCTGATTCCAGCCAGCCTCACTGGGACGTTGGGTCAATGGGAGCTGTGGGCAGCCTGAAAACGGCCCTCACTCAGCCCCTCACCCAGGCTAGCCAGGTACCCCAGTAGGGAGCTGAACCTTGAAGGGATTGTGGGTAGCCAAAAAAGGCCCTCAGCCCCTCACCCAGGCTGGCCAGGGCACGCCAGCAGGTGGACATTCCCCAAGGGATCCTAGACTGTGAGAGGGCACAGTCCGGACTGAGGGGACACCCCCCCCCCAAGTGCACAAATTTCTGTGCACCGGTCCCCTAGTATGAGTATAATGCAGATTCTGAGAATTCCCTTTAAGGCCAAATGAAGAGAATATGAAGTCAGCAGCTCCTACCAATTATCAGGGTCCCACATTTTGCAGATTGAACCTTAATTTGGGTTAACAAGCTTTTTTGCTGTTAATTCTCACCAGAATGTTTTTTCCCCATTGATTTTTAGAGAGTGAAAGGGAAGGATGGAGGGAGGAAAAGAGAGAGAAACATCTCTCATCGATATGAGAGATATCTATTGGTTGCCTCCCATACATGCTCTGACTGGGCCGGGGATAAAATCTGCAATCCAGGTATATGCCCTTAACTGGGAATTGAACTCTCGACCCTTTGGTGCTTGGGCTGATGCTCTAACCACTGAGCACACAGACCAGGACGACAAGCTATTTTAAAATGCTCATTCCCCTTATGGCGTTGAAGCCTCATTCACCTCTTTATACTATAGTAATTTTTCAAAAAATTAACCAAGTGGTAAGCAAAAGGAGGCTGTCTCTAGCTTTTTACCTGTTATTTTAAAATAGCTATATGGGCATACCATAAAATTATTGTTTGTTTTTTTGTTAATCTTCACCTGAGGATATTTTCTATTGATTTTTAGAGAGAGTGGAAAGGAGAGGGAAAGAGAGTGAAACATCAATGTGAGAGAGATAGATCGATCCATCAGTTGCCTTCCACATGTGCCCTGACCAGGGCTGAGGATCGAGCCTGCAACTGTGATACATGCTACCCCCAGGCAATGCTGATCTGCTCTCTGATTTGCCTGCTCTAGAACTTTCATGTAAATGGAATCATGCAAGATAATAGTTTTTTTGTCTCTGGAGTTTTCTTCACTTGCAGTGTTTTGAGGTTCATCCATGTTGTTGCCAGGATCAGTAGCTTGTATCTTTTTGTCATCAAATAGTGATTCATTTGGATGGTGATATTACATCATGGACATTTGAAATGTTTCCAGTTTTTGTCTATTATAAATAATGGTGCTAGGAACATTAATTTGTAAGTTGTTGTGTGGACATATGTTTTCATTTCTTTTGGGTACTTAGGAGTTGGAGTTGCTGGGTCATAAATGATTTATGTGTGTTTGTCAGGGGAGAAGATGGTAAAGTGATTTTATTTTAAACTGTAGTAAAACTAGATTAATTTATTGAACAAATTTAAATACCCTATGTACTGGCCACTGTTTAAGGCACTGAAAATAGGTGAATATAGCATCAGCCCTAGAGAAGCTTAATTTTCTGTGAAGATAAACTACCACAGGTACTTAACATTTTGCTTGCTGATAGGTGCTATGAAGAAAATTAAAATGGGATAAGGGTAGAGAGTAGAAAAGGGAGGGCTTTTTCCTGTAATAATATAAAAATTTTTAGTGCTACACATTTAACATTTTTAAACATACGGAAATGTTACAAGGTTAAGTGGAAATTTTTACCACGAATCTTTGGAGAGTAAACTGCTGATAAAAATACCCCACCTCAACAGAACACTTTAATGTTATTTCACCAAACGAGGATTCTCTCCTACATAATACTGCAGTTGTCACCATCAGGAAGTTAATACTGACACCTTCCTAATTCCTGCTTTTTGGACCCTGTTCAATAATCATATGTTGCATTTAGTTGTCCTTTCTCTTTGGTCTCCTTCATGCTGGAGCAGTTCCTCAGATTTCTTTTGCATTAATGCCTTGACACTTGAAAATTGGTCTCTTTTAACTGTTTAAGAAACCAGCTAACTATTTTCAAAAGTAGCTGTACAATTTTACATTTCCATCATCAATGTATAAGGCATTCCAGTATTTCACATTCTTACCAACACTTGCTTTAGTTAATCTTTTTAATTATATCCCATCTAGTGAGTTTCACTTTGCATTTCCTTCATGACTCATGATAATGAGCATCTCTTTATGTGCTTGTTAACCAATTGTATAACTTGTTTGGCGATGTGTCTATTCGTATTCTCTGTCCATTTAAAACTGATTCAATTTTGATATGTGTAGTTTAGCATTCTCCAGGTTTTTCTTTAAAATAAGGGTAGCCGCCCTGACCGGTTTGGCTCAGTGGATAGAGTGTCAACCGGAGGACTCAAGGCTCGATTCCGGTCAAGGGCATGTACCTTGGTTGCGGGCGCATCCCCAGTAGGGGGTGTGCAGGAGGCAGCTGATCGATGTTTCTATCTCTCCCTCGCCCTTCCTCTCTGTAAAAATGAATAAAATATATATTTTAAAAAACTTTAAGGATAGCCAAGAATTTGAAGCATAATTCATATCTAATCATGACACAGCACTGAGTTTAGGGATATTCTACAGAAGAACTAGCCTGTGCTCGTCAAAAATGATAAGGTCAGCCCGGCCAGTGTGGCCCAGAGGTTGAGTATCAACCTATGAACTAGGAGGTCACAGTTCACTTCCTGGTCAGGGCACATGCCTGGGTCATGAGCTGATCCCCAGTGAGGCCTGTGCAGGAGGCAGCTGATCAATGATTCTCATTATTGATATCTCAACGCTCCAACCAACTGAGCCACCCAGGGAGGTCTATAGTGAAATTTTTTTAAAATCAACAAAACAAGCCTTTTGCTGTAAAACTCTGGTTGAAAATACCAGTTTTTGTAATTTTAGCCAATATTTTTCATTGTTTAATTTAGTCATGAACTTTCCGGTGCTTTGCTCCAGAATCTGAAAGAGGGAGAAAGAGAACTTTTCACTCCTCTCCCTACAGGCATGTTCTCTCAAGAAAGGTTTGTTCTGCTCCCTTTGCTCCTGAGCTTGCCTTCTGTACTCACTGCAGCCAGACTGAAGACCCAGCACTTCACTCAGAACTGATGCTCTGATCATTTTTTGTGTCTTTCTCAATTTTGGTCCTTTTGGACTGGTGGCTTTTTTTCTGAAGAGGACCTTCACAGCTTCCCCTACCTCTCTTCCCCCTCTCTCCCCCTCAAAAAAACAAAACAACAAAAAAAAAGATTTTGATTGTTCTGGAGATTTGATGTTATAAACCATTTTCTTTAAACATTGCA
The DNA here is from genome assembly GCA_004026665.1 of Murina feae. Lineage (NCBI taxonomy): Eukaryota > Metazoa > Chordata > Mammalia > Chiroptera > Vespertilionidae > Murina > Murina feae. The sequence continues at coordinate 36,068 of PVJC01012854.1, forward strand.
TCCACTTTGCTGAAACACACCTGGTTTTCAAAGTCTTTTGACCCTTTGTTCTTGGGCTCTCACGTTCAGTGCAATTTCTCTGGGTACCTCATCCAAATTCCTACCTCCTGAAAACTTCTCTCCTAAAACAAACAAAAAGGCCAACCCCAGTACCCTCCAGGTGCTGACATAGTTGTCTCCTCCAGTTCTTACCCACTGTTCTGCCCTTCATCTGCTCTGCTGGACTTGTTCTCAGCAAGCTCTCCCCGCCCCCCCCCCTTATACTATATACTATTGTGTCCTATTTCCCCCTTTTCCGTGTATCTGTGCAACATGGAATGTCAACACAGTATTAAATTTTATTAAAAATAGGTTTATATAGCAGTTCCCATTTGCTGGGTATTTGAATTGCTTCAGTTTTTAACTTTTAAAGTGATAGAGCTATAAACATGTTTAGTACAAACAGGCTCCCCACCCCCTGTGAGTAATTTTCTTGGAACCTATTTCTCAAAAATGAGCTGACTAGGACAAAAGTAGTGTGTGACCAGATTGTTCTTCAGAAATAGCATTTGAATTTCTACTGTTAATTTTTTTCTTTTCTTACTATTAATCTTTAAAAGTCCCTCTTTGTTCCACCTGTTCCCTTTTGCTGTGACAATATGGCATTATTCTTTTATTTGTAATTGAGTAGAAGTAAGGTAGAACTTTATGGGTGCCTTGTTTTTGGTTTATATGTAAGGCTAAACTTTTTTCCTAAGTTTTACCTATTTATCTGTTTGAGCTGTATTTAAATTATTTGACCATTTATGTACTAGAAGCTGGGTATTAATGTGTACTTTCTGAAAGCTTTAAAAATATGTGATCAAATTCATTAATTCTTTCCTATGTAATTTTATTGCATCAGAATTGGTAAAATACACAAAGACTTTTAACCTTTAAATTTAGCCTTTTAACCTGTGTGGAAATAATTGTGGAAGAAGAGTACTACATTTAATACATATGTATTGATTTCAAAGAAGAAGGGAGAGGGGGGGGAGAGATACAAACATCAATGATGAGAGAGAATCATTGATTGGCTGCCTCCTGCATGCCCGAAACCCAGGCATGTGCCCTCGAGTGGAATTGAACATGGGACTCTTTAGTCCGAAGGCCTATGCTCTATCCACTGAGCCAAACCAGCTAGGGCAGAGAGTGCTACGTTTAAATGCTTAATTTTATTTATCTTATTCCATATCAATAGTTTAGGTTTTATCAGTATTTATAAATTGCTTTCTACTTTGTCTAATTTCACGTGAGTTTTCATATTAAACATACAGATATTTACTTAGGTCTTTCTGGAACCGAATAGTTCATTGATTTAGCTGTTATTTTTAAGTATACCTGGCATTATAAGCTTTTTACTTTTTCGTTTCCCCCATAAATTTACTTTTTAATTTCTTAGCAGGGCATCTACCTTGAGTCCTTGTTAAATCCCATACTGTGGTGAAATGGGTTGGCTAAGATGATAAAATATCAAGATGCCTTTTTATCCCTCTTCCCTACCCCAAAAACTCAGAGCCAGTTTGTCTTCTTGCTCCAGGCTCTAGTTTCCTGTGCCTTGTATTAGCTCTTCAGATACAGTGATCTGTAAAAAGAAAGGTTAAAAAAAAATGAGACCATGCTTGCTTTTTTTTTTTTTTTTTTTAAAGATATCTAATTCCAGGACATCTTCACCCTAAAAAGAAACCCTGCACCCATTACGAGTCACTCCCATTTTCTCCCCTAGTAACCAATCTGCCTCCTTAACCCCTGCCAATGTGGAGCTCTTGGTATGAGTGTGCTTGTATCCTTTTGCATTCTTTCTTCTTTATCTTTCCACATGTATTTTACTGTTTTAAACTGTCAGGATTTACTTCTCAGAGACATCGTTTTTTATTTGGCATTGACTCATAAAATCAATTGAGAGAATAATCATCTTTACTTATTTTTAATTTTCTCAGTTGGGCCCAAGTGTGAGTCATCTTCTAGTTCTATTTCTGTATTCTCAGATCTTTTTTATCTTCCCCACTATTTAGCTTTGTTATTCTTCCCTTTTCTGAGTCTGTTAGGTTTAACTGATTGGTAGGCATACTTTGTTTTTTCATTCTTCCCAGTGATGCCCTTTGTTTTCTGTTTTATTTCAAATTCACAAAATATTATTTGATTTTTTTCTTAGGAATTTCTAAATAGTTAATCTTAACTCTTTTTTCCGGCCTCTATTGTTGTGGGTTAATTCTTTCTTTTTAAATCTGTTTTCCAGCTCTGATGGTTGCAACTGCATTGTCTTCTATTTAACTGCCTGATTTTTGTCATTATTATAAACTAGGGCCCCGGTGCACAAAAATTTGTGCACTCGGGGTGGAGGGAGTCCCTCAGCCCGGCCTGTGCCCTCTCACAGTCTGGGACCCCTCAGTGGATGTCCTATGATGGCCCCAGTCTGCCAGGTGCCTTTTGTGTGTGTGTGTGTCACCACTGGGGACCTGTCCCCAGCCGCATCTGAGACTCGGAGCAGTCCTCCTGTGTGTGTCTACCTGCCAGGGACCTGCCCCCAGGCACACCGTCAAGGCTTGGAGTAGGCACCCCCTCTATGTTGATCTCTCAGACTCTTGCCCTCCCCAGCATGTTGTTCTCTTTTTTGAGCTGTGGCCAGGGCTGGGTGCGGCCTGCCTCCTAAGCTTGCCTACTGCCCATCTTCCTCCAGCCACCAGAAAGCTGGGAAAACCCCGCCTCGTGGTCAGGCCAGCCTTTTCCTGCTCCCTGATCCCCGGAAGGGACCTGGGAAGCTGCCAAGCAGGCCGCCAACTCTTTCCCACTCACCCGTCCCCTGCTGCCTTCCTTTCCCACTTCCCGGTGCCGCCAAGGGGTCTGGGGAGCTGCCAAGCAGGACCCCGGCCCCTGCAGCCTTGCTTTCCC
>PVJC01012855.1:0-38959 GCA_004026665.1 Murina feae
CCCCGCTGCCTCTTTCCCACTCCCCAGCCCGCCACCTTGCTTTCCCACTTCCTGGTGCCCTGCAAGGGGCCTGGGAAGCCCACCAAGCAGGCTGCCGACCCCCTGCCGCCTCCTACCCGCTCCCCGATGCCCCTCCAAGGGCCTGGGAAGCCCACCAAGCAGGCTGCCGACCCTGCCGCCTCTTTCCCGCTTCCCGATGTTCTCCAACCCTGCCGCCTCTTTCCCACTCATGGGTCCTGGGTCCTGCGCTGTCCCGCCCTGCACTTGGGAGGTCCCTCAGCCTGGCCTGTGCCCTCTCTCAGTCTGGGACCCCTCAGGGGATGTCCACCTGCTGGCGTGCCTGACCAGCCTGGGTGAGGGGCTTTCAGGCTGCCCACAGCTCCCATTGACCCAACATCCCAGCAAGGCCGACTGGACGCAGGTTTCCTATAATTGATGCTGTTCCTTTAAGGCGGCTTCTATAATGAAACAATTGTTACACTTAATTGTTGCAAATGTGCGTTTTTGCTTCAGGCCAAAGGCTAAGGAGCCAGCGAGCAGGTAGTTTCACTCTCGCTCCTGCTGCAACGAACGCTGCCTAAACGTTTACTCAGGTCCCTGAGTGGCGGCCGCCATGTTGGCTGGGCTAATTTGCATACAGCCGTTCTGATTGGCTGTGGGCATCCCGGAGAAACGGTTAATTTTACTATTCCGCTTTTATTAGTTTAGATATCTAAATAAGTATATATAGCTTTATTACACAAATTCTACAGTTTTTAAGTCAGCAATGAGTTAAGTCATTTGCAATTACTTTATTTCTATTGATTTTCTGCCCTAAGCATATGTACCTATTAGAGATTTAATTACTGGATTTGCTAATAGTAGAGTAATTATGACACGTAGGTCGAATTACTCATTTCCCAGGACACATTGTGTTCTGGGCAGGGACCATGCCTTGTACAAATTAAAATGCTCAATGCATGTGGTGTAGCACTTTGCCATAGAAAATGTTAGACAGTTGTTGAACTGAACAACTACTATCAAGTAATAGTTTCCTTTGTTTGGGGACAATTCTGGGTAGGGGGAATTTCACGTGGTACCTTTTTCACACATGAAGAGAGGAAGGCTGAAAGGTAAAATTCATCCTCCAGGTACTATGGGTCTCCGTGAACACACTCCCCCAGCTGAGTCTGAGCAGTGGGGGAGGAGAGGAAGGGCTCTCTGGTGGCTCCACAAGCTGGGGCTGAGGTCCTTGTGTCTGTGTCCAGGGGTGCAGTGGGTCTGGCAGAATGGCCACTGTGGTGTGATTTGAGTGGTGCCAGAAATGTATGCTTCATCCAAACCTTCCCATGAGCAGTAAGTGGCATTGGCTGCAGAAGAACAGGATGCAAGCACGAATGCAGCCCGCCTCTGAAATGGCCACCTTGGGAAAGGACCCAGTCTCACAGAGGCACTCTAGTAGGGCCTCTCCTCCATCAGCCTGTGGTCATCAAACATTATCTGGGGGAGACGTCCCACCCCATCAGTCGATTGGCTTCCTTATCCTAACTCTCTCCTCTGACTATCATTTTGCACTCATCCCCCTGATTGTCTCCTCATTCTTAAATTTGCTCTCATGAAAAGGAGCATGCATACCAACCAGCTACTCTCAAAAGATCTAACAAAGACAGTCTTATCCAGATCCTGAATCATGCAAACCCTGCATCAGTCAGCAGAACTCTAGAAACACAGAAACAAACAAACAAACAAACCAAACTCTAGAAACTCTACCTTAAAAATTTTTTTTTCTTAGATCCTTCTGGCACTTAGATTTTCAAATGAAAATTATTTAAAGAAAATGGGCACACTGCATTTTACATTCATTTAGGCCCTGTAACATTTCCTGCTGTGGCTTTCCGTAGGCTCGGTGACTTTGACACGGCCCTCTCCCCTGCAGTGCACCTCGTACTCCCATCTCTCCTGTCCCTACGGAGAACAGCCACTGAGCTTTCAAAATGCAGTGAATGCCTCCCTCCTCCATCTTCCGGAGAGATGATCACTTCCCCTTTTGTGAGCTCATAGTAGTTTGTTTTACACATTGATTATACTTAATGGTACTTACGTATTCCCATGTTTGACATTATTTGTCTACAAAGCCCTTGAAGACTGGGTCCATGTGTTAACTATTCTCCTATGCCTCCTGTGTAGCTGAATGTATGTAGTAGCTGCTTAGTAAACACTGAACCTAGAAGTGAAAAGAATTGTGGATGGAAGGAAACAAACCATCTGAGAACTAAGACTAAGAGAGACCAAGGGTGCAAACCTGCTCATGGGAGGCAGGAAGAGTGAAAAGTACAGATACAGAGGAGGCGCTGTGAGGCAAAATACTTGGTTTGGTCTCATGAGAATGCTGGCATGAGCCCGCATTTGAGGAACTCTGAGGTACTGGAGAGAGAAGCAGGCTGCTGCTGATCTAGTTCTGGATGTCCAGGAAAGGAAGACCCAGGCCAATATGTAAATGTGAGTCCTCTGTGCCCGGGAGGCATTGGAGCTGTAGGTGTGGATGAGGGTGCCCAGGAAGAGAGGAGAGAGGGGGACAGGAGAGGCCCAGGAACCTACAGTCATGGGCTTGCCAGTTTGTCAGAGGAAGGGAGTGAGGAGTAACCCAGGTGAGAGCTGTGTTACAAAGAGGAAGGGTGGTCCTGTTTTCAAAGGATGCTGGTCAACAGCATTCGTTCTGTTGAAAGGTCAAGTGAGAACCAAGGAAATACTTGGTAAAACTGTGAATGAATAAGAAGTCAAGTAAGATAAAGAGTTTCTCAAACATAATCTATCCAGATCTGAAAACATAATTTTCTCTAATACAATTGGTCAGTGTTGGGAGGTAAACTACAGAATTTCACCTTGCTGGTGCCCTTGTGATCACAGCCCCAAGCTGGCTCTTTGGTCACAGGCAGTCTGGTGTCTCTCTCTCCTTTTGTAGTAGGACCTAGGCCTCCTTCTGTCTGGGCCCTGTCACTTTCCATCTTTCTAGAATTCCTCAGTTTCTAGTTCAACACGGAATGCCTTTCTTCCTTATTATTACACTAGAGGCCAGATGCATGAAATTCGTGCACGGGTAGGGTCCTTAGGGTTGGCCAGCCATCAGAGCCAATCAGGGCCTTTCTTCCCTCAGGGCTTTCCTTCGTTCTGTGCTGCCCCCTGGTGGTCAGTGCATGTCATAGCGAGCAAACTCCCAGTCAGTCGAACTCCTGATTGGTCATACTCCCGAGAGGACAATTTGCATGTTAGCCTTTTATTATGTAGTTTTAATAGCTTTAATTGTTTCAATGTATAGAAGCTGTACACAGAAATGATTTTGGATATTAGCCCCTTATCAGATATTTGGTTTGCAAATGCTTTCCTCCATTCAGTAAGTTGCATTTGAGATCTTGGCTTCAATTTATTTGGGTAAGTGCCCAGCTGTGCGATTGCTGAATCTTTTGTTCTATTTGTAATCTTTTGAGGAACATCTATACTGATTTCCACAATAGCTGTCTCATTTTGCATTTGAGTGGATCCTTTATAAACCTCCTCATCCCTTGGAACAGAGAATTATGTGGAAAAACACGCAAAGCGTTCTGCGGTCTGACACATGGAAGGCGCTCCCTGGGTTATTTCCCTTCCTCTCAGACTGCTTTTCTACAGATGAAGCCAACAGAGCAAGTTGCCCACAAATGGAAGGTTCTAGTTCTTTGCCTGTGTCAGGCCTAGGCCCAGCTTTGATTTTTAGTAGCAGCAAAGTGGATATCGGGCACAAGCATTCTTTACTTCTTTAGCTACAAATGGATGCAGCAAATGTATGACAGTGAGAAATGGGATGAAAAAATCAACTCACTTTTTAAACGTAATAGTATTTGTTTTTAGCAAGTAAAATGGTCTTGAAGGAGGTCTGTTTGTTCCTAATGGATTTGCCAGTCCTCCCTGGTAATCAGATTGCATGAGGCCTGCTTCCCTTCATCATCTGGTAGTCATTTTCAGAGCCAGTGAGACACCATGGGGGACCTGCGTCTGGCAAGCAGCTTTCCATTTGATTTGCCCCATTTGTCCACGCACATTTTTATGCCATTGGAAGATCTCGCGTCACATCGTCACTGAGCTCGATTCTTTCCATTATGCCTAAGTGTGTGTTAGCTCTGGAGTGAGCACCCCTCATGCCTGCTGCCCTGGAACAGGGCCCAGGGAGTGTTTGTAGCAGTGCTTCAGGCTGAGCTGTTTCTCCGTGCAAACCCATGCCCTCCTCCTAGATCTGGGAGGGGAAGAAGGAATCCCCGACTGAGAGTGTGGGACATGCAAGGGTAGACTTTCTGCTTCATTCTGCAGCTCATTGGTGCCACACTTCCCTGAGAACATGTGCACTCTGCTGTGTCTGGTCCCATCTCCTTCCTTAGGTGCCAGCTTGGTTGTGGGTGGGTGGAACAAGGTTAGCCCCAGACAAAACTTTGAAACAAGTTCATTTTCCTCCCCACCATCAACCCAAACAATGTCTTCCAACACTGGGATGATAATATCACATCCCTGGACACATACTTATTTATCAGCTACTAGGTATTAGTGTCTTCCTTTCCTTTCTCCTTCCAGGGAATGCTCCAGACCATTGATTTATATCAGTGATCCAAACAGACAAAAATATTGCCCTCAGCTTATATTCTGACAGTGACACAGAGGCACAAATGCAGGCAAGTCCCAAGTTCAAATGACCAGAGGGGACAGTCGGTAATGTAATGAGTGGCATGGGCTTAGTAAGCATACAGGAGTGGTGGACACTATGGCCAACTGGAGAGTGAAGTACACCTAAGAGGGGGCATTGCTCTTCTGCCAACATGAGGAGATGGTAGCCCTTTGCATTGCATTTCAAGGAAAGCTAGAAATTTGGATTTTTAACCTGTAAGATCTGTTGTTTTTTAAATGTTGGTAACTAGCTCAGAAGTTTTAAAAATATTATTCCATTCCAAACCCCAAAATAGAAAAACAGCAAAAATAAAAAACTGTCTTTGCCAGATTCTTCCTGTTGCAGTCGGTTGTGACTGCTGGGCTATGAGGTTAGCAATAAAAACGGGCTTTTAAACTTTAGATGACCAGTAGACAGCTGTCAGATCTCTCTCCTGCTGCAGGAGTATAATTGACCAATGGCCCCATCTGCTGCCCCCTCTCACCCACCCGCACATTCACACTGAGGCCACCGTCTCTGCAGGCTGCAGGTGACTGGGCATGGCCGGCATTGAAGCATGATGCAGGACTCCTCCGGGGGTGACTTTGGCTCAAGGTTTGCCCATAGGCTTGGCTAAACCATTCTTCCTGCAGCCTGAGACTCTTGCTCTCCCCTTCCCATGTCTTCCTTCCCTGTCTCCTTCCACAGCATCAGACTTGTGTGGTGGTCTCAGCCTCTTCAACCCTCTCCCAACAAATCCCTTGCACACGGAGTTCTCAGCAGACCTGACTAACACAAGGCACCAGACGTTCTAAAGGGAGCCTCCTTCCTGGTCCTCATTCCCTAGCTTGCTATTTCCTATTAGATTTTTCCTGGCTTGTTACTTGATGCCTCAGAGAGTTTCAGAGGGGCTTGGACCTGGGGGATGGGGGGAAGTTGCAGGGTGGAGTGATCATCTGGCATCGAGGAGTTGTGAAGTGAGTGGGGACTGGTGATGACAAGCCCCCATGGTGTGAAGCAGCACCAAGTAGGTGGCTAAGGAGTTAAGGAGGGCGGTCTGGACAATGGGTTGCTGCAATGGGGCTGTGTCTTCCCTAGCAGAGGGCAGTGAAGGCCTTTTTCATAATAACCAGCTTTGGCACCTGATTGCTCAAAGGTTCCATTGAGTGTTTGCTTCTTTAGTCAAAGGACAGTTTGATCATGGTCTCTCCTTCACGCATTTCCTTTCACTTAGAACTTGAAACACACTTAGGCAAACTTGAGTGCACACATATACACACATTCCTTTTCGCTCTCACACTCTCGCTCTCGCTTCCCCCAGCTCAGGTCTCTGGAAGTTTACAGCCTGTCAGGTAAGATATTAGACTTTTGGGGCAGTACCCAATGGGATAGTTGACATATTTTACGACAGTGCACATGGTACTTTTAGCACCTTTACACTGATGTTTTCAATCCATTTTTATTTGTTCAGTTTTTCACTGAATCCTGAGAGAGGTAAGAATTATTGTCCTAGCAGTTATAACCATGACTCAGACTTTAGCTCTGGTACTTAGGGGCTGTTGCCGGATGGCAAGCAGAGTGTTGTCGTGCATGTTCGTTGACAATAGCTGGAGTAATATATTCAGTTTTGTAGAAGAAATAATCAGCAACTGAGGTTTATAATGGACAGCTTTTATCCGGTCTCTCGGCATTACTTTGCTTGCGTGTGTGACTCAGACCAGAATTGCTTTGAAACACAAACAACGGACGCTCCCCAGCCAGTCAGATTGCGACGGATCTAGGGTTTGCAGGGAGTCGAACACAATAATCAATAAGACACTATAAGCGAAATCATCTGGGACACTTACATCAACAAAAAAAAGGTACCTTAGGAAGAATGCTGAATTTTCAGTTCTTAAATGGAGATGAACTCACTCCATGAAGAGCAAAATGTGTTTTTAAACGGAAAGACATCTACTGGCTGGCAGAAAGTCCTGTGGTTCTTTTCAATTCTTTAAGCCTTTTCTTTCTACAAACTAACATCTCTCCCACCATTCGGTATCTTTGCTTTCGTTTGATTTCTTTCATTGCTTGCTTTCTTGACTTCTTGGCCATGTGTTTGCAGCCCAGGTTACATATGAGTGTAGGTATATTTTGGGGGCCCAAGGTAGTGGCTGACATAAGACCCCGGCTGCTGATAGATGGGGGCTTAATTGTCCCTGATAGACAGGAAAAGACCATTATAATGAATAGGTTCTTGAGTTGGGAGGGAATTAGTAAAATATAGTTAAAGAAAAGACTATTATTATTCCTGCATCTGACATCTTAAACACAGCTATTAAACCCTTCTGACTCTCATTGATGAGGACATGAGAAATAGCAGTTGACCCCACTCACACACCCAGTTGTACAGATTGCTTACAGTTTACCTGCTGCTTACCTATTCTTACTTTTTGAAGTCCAAGACTTCCTAGAGACATTCTCTTTGAAAATTATTTTTTCTTGTATTATTTTGAAATACAGCAGCTTACGGAAAGTACCTAAGATCTATACAAACTATTATTTAATACTAGGGGCCCAGTGCACAAAAATTTGTGCACTCGAGGGGCGGGGGGCCCTCAGCCCAGCCTGTGCCCTCTTGTAGTCTGGGACCCCTTGGGGGATGTCCACCTGCTGGCGTGCCTGGCCAGCCTGGGTTAGGGGCTGATGGCTGTTTCCAGGCTGGCCAAGCCCCACAGTGGGGACCCTCACCCCATGGGATTCATCTCCACGTGCATTTTCCCATCATCCTTTTGTCTGGGGAGAGACCTGGAGTGTCCACAGCAGTCTCTCATGGGAGGGAGGGTACGTCGCATCAGTCCTTGGGTGCTCCCTCCTCCTCTGGGTCTCCTTTCCAAACCTCGTTGGGTCTCCAGAGGCTGTAGTAAGCGGTGCGTCTGTAGTCCACGCACAGATCGTAGGACACCTGGTAGGGCGGTGGCGGCAGCAGGACGCAGTCTGAGAAGAAGGGGCTGAAAGAGGCCAAGGGGCCCAGCCTGTAGTCCCCGCCAGGAGAGTTCACTGCGGCAGGGTACAGGAGGTGCAAGGGCTCGGTCAAGGTTGAGCCACCATGGGGGGCCGCCAGGGACGGCTTCTTGGTCATGGGACAGCCCGGGGTACGCCAGGGCTCAGGGTACGGTAGGCTTCCCCCAATCACCACCGGCGGCTCAAAGAGCCTGGGCTCCAGCTCGGGGCCCCCGCAGGGCCGTGGATGGGGAACCCATCCAGAGGCTCCACAGGGAGCAATATGCCTGCTTCGGAGCCGGCCCTGTAGTCTGGCCCCAGCAGCTCGAAGAACTCCAGCGTCTCGGGGACCTTGTCTAGGTTGCACAGGTTCACGCTGCACCCCCATGGGTCGCACCTGCCACCACTCGCGCCGCCACCCGCCCCACCACTGCTTGCTCCATGGCTGCCGGCCTCCATCTTGGCTGGGTTAATTTGCATACAGCCTCTCTGATTGGCTGGTGGGCGTGGCTTGGCTGGTGGATGTGGCTTAGGCATCTCGGAGAGATGATTAATTTCCATATTACTCTTTTATTAGAGTAGATAAGCCAAATTAATTAATATGAACCAATGAAACTTGTTTAATAAACCAAACAGAGAGGCCTCCAAGAAAACCTGCTTGCTGGCATCTTGCTGTTAGACTTTTAGACTCCAAAAAAAAAGGGAGGAAGGAAATGTCTGTTGTTGGAGCCACCTGGACTGTGGTATTTTGTTATGGCAGCCTGAGCAGCCTAATGCACTATTGAAGTTATTCTCATACTAGGGTCTCAGTGCACGAATTCATGCACATTGAAAGGAACTGTGGGCTGTGAGGCTGCGGTGAGCACAGGGGTGGGTCTCAGCCGATTCTCTGAGCCCCTGTCCAGCCCCTCCTGCCACACCCCCAGTACCCTGTCTGCTGGCATGTCCGCTCCTGCCACCACTGCTCCTACATGCTGATGGCGCATGCCCTGCTCACACCTGCTGATGGCACAGAGTGAATGGGGCCGGTTCCAGCAGTGGGTGTGAGTTGGGCTGGTGCCATCAGTGGGTGCAGCAGCATCTACTGCCCCAATTGCTTCTCAGGAGCAGAGGAGGTGGAGAAGCCCTCAGGGGCTATTTGGGCTGGGCAGCCACTGCTTATACCTGCTGACAGCACCAAGTGAACAGGGCTGGTGCTGGGTGCCAGCAGTTGGTGTGAGCAACAGCTCTGGCACCAGCAGCAGGTGCGAGAGGCAGCTGCCAGCCCTGATTGCTCCTCAGGAGCAGGGGGAGGTGAAGAAGCCCTGAGGGGCTATTGGGGTCAGCAGCTGCTGCTTGCACCCGCTGACAGCACAGAGTGATTGGGGCCGGGGCCAGTGCCAGGTGTCGGCAGCTAGTGGGGTCGGCACCGGCAGCAGGTGCAGGTGCTGGCAGCAGGTGTGAGAACCCAGCGGGAAAGCGGTACATGGGAGCAAGGAATTTTCAGTAACTACCAGAGGCTTGCCCTGATCACAGTGACCAGTGCCCCGCCTTGGTCTAGTGCCCCCACTCACCTGCTCCACCATCCACTGCAGCTGATGCCCACCATGTTCCACGTTCTGCCGCATACTGCCAACACCCGCCATGTTTTACACATGCCCCCTGGTGGTCAGCGCATGTCATAGCGACTAGTTGTTTGGTTGGTTCTGCCATTCATCTATTTGCATATTAGGGTTTTATTAGTATATACATATATAGTGTGTGTATGTGTATATATATATATGTTGTCATCTAAAAGTTTTATATTTTTGGTATTGGCATTTAGCATTTAAATTAAACTGAAATTTATATCTGTTTCTGATGTGAGGCAAATGTTCGATTTCATTTATCCCCATGGATATCTAATCATCTCTACACAGTTTATTTCAACGCCATCCTCTCCCACTCATTTGCAATGCCATCCCTTCCATTTATCAGCTATTCACATAAGCATGCATATATATTTTTAGGCTATGTATTCTGTTCCATTTGCCAATTTGGCTATATCTGAACCAATATTGATGTATCTTCATTGCAGCAGATTTATAACAAGGCTTGATACCTGGTAGAGTGCATGTTAACACCTCCTTCTCCATCAATGTCTTGCTACTCTTGGGCCTTTGTATTTTCATATACTTTTTAGAATCAGCTTGTCAATTTCCACACCTGTACACATACCTATTAACCTGCTGCTATTTTGATAGGGATTGCATTTAATGTACAATGATTTTGAGAAATTGCCATCTTTTGGGGTTCAATATATGTCAGTAACTTTGATCTCCTCACTCTCAAATGTGTTTTTTCTAATGGTGACCCTCATTTTGCCTCAGTTCTTCCACCTCACATTTATATGCACATTTTTATCTTTCCAGGAGCCACTGTTATTCCAACAGCTACATTCCTGCAGGTGCATCCCTAGTTATCCTCAGTTAGAGGACCTAGAGACCTCCAATGGCTTCACCTATGTCCAGGGACAAAACCAATTTTTCATTCTTGGATATCAAAGATTACATGGACTGGAAGAGGCAAAGGCAAAACTACTTTGTCCCAAATGTCCTACCTTTCTTCCCAAGCTCAAAGTAAAAGAATTATTTTTATCATATACTTTCCAGTGCCAAGACATTTTCCAAACAAACTAGCGCAGCTAGAAAACTTTGAGAAGATTACCTGGGAGAAGTGTCCCCATTTATTGAGTAGAAATGATGCCAAAGGGATAAACAAAACATTCATTTTGTTATTCCTGGCAAGGAGGGATTCAGAGATAGATAGAAGCCACCAGTTCAGATCAAGCTAAGGCTGAAAGTAAGTCACTGTCATTTGTCATATTCTGAAGCTGTACAGGGATGCCAGTGCTATGGATGAACCCATCAGCCCTCATGGAGTATTTCTTGGCTATCATTTTAGAGAGGATTTATATTTTTGACTCTTGCTATTGCTTACATTGCAGACAGATGAAAGGAAACAATAATTGTTTAACATGTGTACACAGGTCAACATAGCCCACCTCCAAATTATCTGCCATCTTAGGACTCACAGTTTCCTGGAGATTTATGGAAGGCCCTGGGTTTTTATCACAGTATTATATTTAGTGACTTTCAAGGGAAATGAGAAGCAAATTACACCTTATTCAACTTGTACATGCCAGGAATTGGCCACTCTTCCTGCTACCAGACAAATGAACACTGTAGTGACTTCCTGCCTGAAAGAGTAGAGGATGAAAAAATTCTGGGCAATGAAGATGAGTTTGAACACACTTATGATCTATAATTTACTCATCTAAAGATGCTAAAGTCAAAACCTTGAACTAATTCTAACTGAAAAACCAGTAGGTCCTGAATGATTTTGAAGCTATAGAATTGCATGCATATCTAATCTAATAAAAGAGTAATATGCAAATTGACCCTCTCTCTGGGACACCTAAGCCATGCCCACCAGCCAAACCATGCCCACCAGCCAATCAGAGTGGCTGTATGCAAATTAACCCAGCCAAGATGGCGGCCGGCAGCCACGGAGCTAGAAAAAACAAGAGGCTTCTGTGTGAAGGAAACTGCCTGCCTTGGCTGGCTGAGTCTCTGCTCAAGGCAGCATAGTTTCAATTATAGAAGCCATGGAGCTGAAGCAAACAGGAGACTTTGTTCCCTGCCTAGGCCTCTGCTCAGATCAACCAAGTTTCAATTATAGAAGATAAATAAACCCCAGAAACTTGATTCCAGCCAGCCTCACTGGGACGTTGGGTCAATGGGAGCTGTGGGCAGCCTGAAAATGGCCCTTAGCCCCTCACTCAGGCTGGCCACACCCCCATGGATTGAGGGTCCCCACAGGGGGTGGGGGGCATTTGGTTAGCCTACAAACAGCCATCAGCCCCTCACCCAGGCTGGCCAGGCATGCCAGCAGGTGGACATCCCCTGAGGGGTCCCAGACTATAAGAGGGCACAGGCCGGGCTGAGGGACCTCCCTGAGTGCACAAATTTTTGTGCACCAGGCCCCTATATAATATAATATATATAATAAAAGGGGACAGACGCTCAATGCAGGAGCTGCCCCCAGCCCACAGGCCCTAGGCCAGAAGGGTGGGAGCCAATGGGGAGCCCCCTGATGGTCCCGCTGGTCACCCTAAGAGGGAGGAGACTGTTGGCAGCAGCAGGGGGCAGGCCAGCAAGTGGGCAGTTCCAGGCCAGCCAAGGTGGGTGCCATTGGGGGTCCCTCGGTTGACCTACCAGTTGCCCCACAGATCAGCCCTGATCACTGGCCAGGCCTAGGGACCCTACCCATGCATGAATTTTGTGCACCAGGCCTCTAGTCAGTAAAAAAATTAGAGGTTAAATTTAAACATTTTTTATGCAAAACATCTCAAAGGCTACAGCTTGACTCATTATTAAAAAGAAACTTACCTTTCCCTTACAGAAAAAATGTTCCATTTATACTGGTGATGCACCATAGAGTTATATTTTACCCTCCATTGTTTAATAATCTCAACATTCTGAGCTGTCACAGTGAAGTATCTACTCTATAGCAGGCATTTAAACTTCCCTCTTATTCTTTTTCAATGTCTCTGAGCCAAGTTCATGATGGATACTTAATCCCTAATCAAACCTCTGTTTGGAGCTGTCTGGAAACAAGGAGTGACTTTTAACAGGCAGATGATGAACAGATTGGATGGACTTTACCACACAGAAACACCTGACACCCTAGAGTGACCTGCAAAGCTTTAGGTCTTTAGACTTCTCAGCTTCCAAATGTTATATCCCCGAATGAACATTTATAGCCCATTTCTGAGATTGATCACCTTCTAGGACTGGGCAGCATATTGGTCCAGCCACTAGGCCACCTGCTGGCCATTGGACAGTTGCTTTGCCAGGTTATCTGTTTTTCATTATGTGGTTTCCCCATGGTTCTGTAGCTGTTGGGCTCATTCTGCAGGTGATCGACAGGGAAGTTCAAGCTGCACTTCCTCTGTTCCAAATGAGTCATGGGCACATTAGAGTTTGGAAAGTAAAAGCAAAAACACAAATCCCAGCAGACAATATTATTGGTGAAGTCTACCGACCAAGCAGACCAGTGCGGGTCCTGTCTGTCTTTCACGTCACAAAAAAGACCAGAATTAAAGTGGTTTAGAGTTGTAGGTGGTATTATTTCTTTGTCAATGGCAGGCTTTTAAAAATTGTAATGTTCTCCAAAGGCCACATTGTTGTCTAGCTGTCTGTGTTGTCTAGGCATCTTGGGCCATCAGACGATTAAGATAACTCCTGAGTCAATAAAGGTTTTCATCCTGGACTCAGATATTACTGCAGCCGGGTTATCAATAAGGCAGGATGTTGAGTGCATTTTTTGCTCTGAACCAGTGCTGTTGGAACACGGTTTATAGATTTTTTGGCTCAGACGGGAAGACTTTAAACTTTCATTCACCCCTGTGTGTGGAGGCATACAGGTCCCTGAGACAAGTATTTGTTATCCTGCTGCCTCCCTGGCAGCCCTGACTTCCAGGTCCTGGATTAAGCTGCTTGCCTAAAGATACATCTTAAGTCTGAACTCCACCTGGAAGGAGGAAGCATCTCTCTCCGGATCCAGGGATGTCTTTAAAAGGACACACAATATTCCTTTCTGCTCTTTCTTATCCTCATTCCTACCTCTAGGCCTGACACTGTGGAATGAATTCCAACCTTAGAATATGAGGGTAATTCCTTTGCAGTACCTCCCATAACACAGCAGTGAGCTTTTGCTGTTTGGGGGGTAACACCACGTACGAGAGGCACATTTTTCATTGGGAGCTCCAACCTCATGTGCAGTCCTGCTGTCTGGCATACTTAGGTTTATGCCCATCTGCTTGGGTGGCAGAAGGCCTGTGGAGGTGGCACAAGCCAGTTCTGAGAAGGCTCTTTTGCCAGTGGAGAAGCTGGTTCAGTGTGTGCCAACATTCCTGCCAAGAGAAGCTTCTGTTTGGCAGTTGTGCTGAACAGGGCAGCATGCTGCTCCACAATAGGCAACATCTGCTGACGGGAAGCTAGAGAATGACATGCCCTCTGTGGGTGACCCTACTGCATGCCATCACCCAACAAGCTAACAGTGAATAACTCTTGAATGCAAGCAAGTCTTAACTAAAATCCCTTATTCATTGTGGAAATATTTATTGAATGTCTACTGATTTGCAAGTTATTGTCCGAGGTGTTCCAGATGATATAGATGAATTCCACATGGATCCTAGCTTTAAGAGGCTAATAATAGTGACATAAATAGATATGCACATAGAGTGTTGGTTGACTTGAAAGGGATGCCATAGTCAGAGAGAGACACACACCAAAGCCACAGAGGTGTGCTATGGAAGGCCAGAGGAGGGAAAAAGATGCTTAGCTGAGGTGCTGGTGGGAGAGTGGTGTGTGGACTGAGCCTTCAGGGTAGGAAGGGTTTGTGCCTGTGATTAGAGTGGGAAAGACCAGTCAAAGTGGAGGGCATTGTATGTTCAGGCAGAATGAGAGAATGTCCTGCTTGATGGAACATGGGGTGAACCCAGAGAGATGTAGAAGAGGAGGTAGGAAGATATTCTGAGGGCAGATCATGGGAAATGAGGGTTTGGCCGTGGAGAGTTGGTCAAGAGGATGGAGACAGAGCTATGCTGCCTCTGGGGTGTGGAGCGGGATTGGGGGAGGTGGCAGTTTGGTTGAGAGATCTCAGCAACAGCACTGGTCCTTGGTGCTGAGAAACAAATGAGGACCTTCAGAATTTGTCACTTAACCAACATTTATTGAACTTGTTACAGGCTCCTTTGTGGACCTTGTAATATTTCGCCTAAGCAGGGAGATACATTAAGAGACCTTTGCAACTCGGTACAATGGGATAAGAGCAAAGCTATAGGGATGCCTATGGGTATCTGGGAAACCTGAAAAGGGGAGACATGGAAGTAGTCAAATGCCTGAAATGTTACCCACAGAGTAGAGGACAGAGTGACCTTCAGAACTGGCTGTCCTCATTGTACCCCAGTAATGTGGCTTTGGGCAAGTTATGGCAAATTTCTTGCCTCGTTTATAAAATGATCCTAATACTATCACCCATTTCAAAGGATTGTTGTGGAAATTAAATGGGTTGGTATATGTCCTGTGCATAGAAGCTTGATTGGTTTCCAGTATCTAATCAGTACACAGATTGTTCTTATTATGGCAGGGCTACAACAAACTATCAGGATGGTCTTTCAACAACTATTTGTTTTTCTCTTGCTGGTCTTCTGGTCAGGGGTAGCTCTGCTCGGTTTTGACTTGCTGCCTCTAGGTAGAGGATCTGGTTGAAGTCTGATCCGTGTGCCTCTGGATCCCAGGAGCACTCCTGTGTGAGACTTATTACAGCAGAGAGCAGGAGTGCTGGGACCCAAGCCAAGAAATACTTCTCCACTCAGCGTACATTACGTTTCCTCATGTTCCACGGCCAAGTCCAGCATCAATGGGGCAAGGACATTTATTCTTTCCATGGAAGTGGGGAGCGGATAGTGGATATTTGATAAATGCTAACTTAATATACCACATCTGTCATGGGAGTTTTTATGGAGGAAGCAATGGCAATACATTGAAAAAAAGTTGGGCAGGTATGTTAACTGGAGGTGAAAACACAATCACAAATATAAAAAGGTAAAACTGATCAAGTGTGACTAAGTGTTGTCATGAAGTTTCTTATTTCAGAGTAGAGTTGGCATAGTATATGACAAAAAGCATTACACTTGCAATAAGATCACTCAAGTTCCAGTTGTGTGATCTTGGTTAAGATGCTTACAATTTGAGGGCCTCTGTTGTTTCATTTGCCAAAAGGAGGAGGCTGGATTAACTAACCTCCAAGTTTTCTCCCAGTATTCTGTGGTTTTGTGAGAACTAATAATCACGAAGAATGAGGGGTTGCTGGGATTGGCCTTTGAAGGAGTAGAAGGT
Source organism: Murina feae (assembly GCA_004026665.1). NCBI lineage: Eukaryota > Metazoa > Chordata > Mammalia > Chiroptera > Vespertilionidae > Murina > Murina feae. Next base: position 15,556 of record PVJC01012855.1, read on the forward strand.
GTCTAAGTTGGTAGAAAGCACCTATTGTTAACCTTGAGAGTTTATTTTTGACATAGAGAATAACTACAGGTTCCTGGTCAGTGGATAAATAGTCATAGAGACGTGATAAATAAGTACTTGTAAGCTCTGTGTGGGATGGTGTGGATGATGCAAACTTTAGTGTGCATCAGAATCACCTGGAGGGCTAGTTAAAATAGATTGTCGGGTCCCATCTCAGAGTTTCTGATTCAGTAGGTCTTGGGTGGGGCCTGGAATTTACATGTCAAATGAGTTCCTGGGTGCTGGGGGTACTACTGGCTCAGGGACCAGACTTTGCGAATCACTTGTGTCAGGGATATTGTTGATGCCCTTACAATGTGCCCTCCAGCTGCTCTGACGATGGTCACACCCCATCCTTTCCTGTCTCTGGAGAGGTGCTCTTGGCTAATTGAACCCTCTGTTGGGTAAAGCAACCCATCAACCAGGTACACTAACCATCAAAGGCTTACAAATGGTTAGTCCCCTCATCCCCAGCTGAAATCATCCTGTCCTGTCATTGATTCTCTAAAGCTTCCCTGGGATGTAGACTCAAGTTAGTCCCTGATTGAGAGCACATTTTTTTGTTAGCATTTTCCCCCTACTGCCACCACTTCCCTTCCCCTGAGAGCAACCCTAGATCAACCACATGAACAAGAACTCTCATCTCAGACTCTGCTTCTGGTCTAGAGCTGGGATAGCCACTTGTATGTTGTACTAGACATTAGGTGTTGAGGACATGATTTTGTGGAAACAAAAAGGGATGATCCAAAAAATTTTTGCTTAAAAAATAAAAGATCTAGAATAGATTCTCTTACCATGTGTAAAGTTTTATGTAAGATTAGGGGCCCAGTGCACGAATTTGTGCACCTTGAAAGGAACTGTGGGCCAAGAGACTGTGGTGATCACAGAGGTGGGTCTTGGCCCATCCTCTGGGCCCTTGCCTGGCTGCTCCTGCAACAGCCCCCTGTTCTCTGTCTGCCAGAAGCCCCACTCCCTCTCATGCCACTCCCATGTGCTGATGGTGCAGAGCAATTGGAGCCAGACCAGCAGCAGGTGTGAGTGGGGCTATCGCCTTCAGTGAGTGCAAGTAGTGGCTGCTGCCCTGATCGCCCCTCAGGAGCAGGAGGAGGTGGAGAAGTCCTCAGGGACGATTGGGTGAGCAACCACTGCTCGCACCTGTTGATGGCGCCAAGTGATCGGGTGGGTGCTGGGTGCCAGCAGCGGTTGTGAGCAGCAGCTCTGACGCCAGCAGCGGGTGTGAGCGGGGCTGGTGCCAGCAGCATGTGCAAGCATCGGGTGGGACCATGGTGAGCGGGAGCAAAGAATTTTCAGTAACCACCAGAGGCTCGCTCCATGACAGTGACCAATGCCCTGCCTTGGTCTGGTGTCCCCGCTCACCTTCTCCACCATCTCACCATGGCTGATGCTCACCATATTCTGGTGCTCTGCTGCCTCCTGCTGATGTCCACCATGTTCCGTGTGTGCCTCCTGGTGGTCAGTGCACCTTATAGCTACCGGTTGTATGGCTGTTTGGTTGTTCAGTTGTTCCGCTGTTTGGTCTATTTGCATATTACAGTTTTATATAGGTATATAGATAGGTTTTGGGCAAAGAGGAAGATGTCCAGGTGTGTTCAGGTAGTGGAAACCTGAAGCCTGAGAATATTATTAGTCTCATTGTAATAACAGACCCTTTGAAAAGGTTGTTTTGAGAAAGATCAGTTTGGATTTCAGCTTGTAAGATCTTACGTGTTTTAGAGATAGCTGAGAAGGTTCCCTATAGGTACCTGCATAAATGCAACTTGAGTGAGGGTGAATTGTCAGAGCTGGGCTGTAGTTTTGGGAATCATTTTTGTAGTTTGCCATTGGATGTGGGGGTTAATGAGGTTTCTGTGACATTGAGCAACAAAGAACAGGTGGCCTGGGATGGAAACTCCAAGGTTACCCACAGTTACACTTTGAGAGAAAAGCAGACTTTGAAGAAAGTAAAGAGACAGAATCTGAACAAAATGGAAGCATAAAATGGATCAGGACGACAGGGAAATGTGGGCCCATTATTTTTCCCCAATTGGTCAACTTCATTTTGCATACATTGCAATATTGATATTACGAATGTCTGAGCCCTCAAGAAATTTTAGGCTCTACAAGGATGTTCATTTTTTTTGTCTGTGTGTGCAGTGATTGGTTTAGACACAAACACACATTTTTACGTTAATGTAGTTTCTCAGAATAATCTAAACTAATAAAACCGTAATATTAAAATTAACCATCTTTTCGGGATGGGTAAACCATGCCCACCAGCCAATCAGAGCAACTATATGTAAATTAGCCCAACCAAGATGGTGGAGGCTGCAGCCCGGGAGAAGCTGCGCAACACACAGGCCGCAACTGCCCGAGGAGGAGCAGGGCGCTGGTGATGGAGGCCTGAAATAGATCCGGTTGCGGATTACAGATGGCAGGGCAGCCTCAGGGGTGCAGGGACCGAGCCAGCTCCGCCCCTGAGGCTGAGGACTGGAAATCGGTGCAATCAGGGCACACAGCATGCACGGAGAGCACGCCTCCGTGCATGCTGTGTGCCCCAATGGATTTCAGGGTCCCAAACTGTGAGAGGGCACAGGCCAGGATGAGGGACCCCCCCCACCCCCGCCAAGTGCACAAATTTTTGTGCACCGGGCCCCTAGTAAATAAATATATTCAGAGAAGATGAGCATTAAACATTTTTTAAAAAAATATACCTTTAGTAATTTCAGAGAGGAAGGGAGAGGGAGAGATAGAAACATCAATGATGAGAGAGAATCATTGATCATCTGCCGACTACACGTCCCTGACCAGAGTCAAATCACAACTTCCTGGTTCACAGGTTGACACTCAACCCTGAGCCAAACCAACCAGACAGCTTGAATATTTTTAAAGAAGATATAGGCTGGATGGAAAGATGGGGAAGGTTATTTCAAATAGTCTGTTCTGAAATAAACCAGTCAGGGAAAGACAAGTACTCTATGATTTCACTCATATGTGGAATTTAATGAACAAACCAAACTAGCAAGCAAATCAGAGACAGACTCCTAGATAGAGAGCTGGCAGGCAGCTTGGGGGGTGGAGGTAAGGGGTAGAGGGATTGAGCAAAAAAGAAAATTTTTAGACAAAAAAAGAAAAGAGCTCATGGACATGGACAGCACTGTGATGATTGTGGGGGTGGAGGGGGATGGTGGAGGTGGAAGAGAATACAGAGGGGGTAAATGGTGATGGAAAACAAAATAAAATTTTTTTTTTTTAAAAAAAGGTTTGTTCTCACTATTTTACCTTATTTCAAGTGAGAGGAGAGGTGTGTGCAAGGGTAAATCCATAGAAATCGAGGGTCAGGGAGGCACTGACAGTGTGACCCAGGGTTTATTATACGTGTATTGTGTGCAGGGCATTGTCCTAGATACTGAGGAGAAGTCCAGAATGGACAAGACGTGTTCATTGCTCTCCAGGAACTTTTTATTGTATGGGAACAGTATCAGAGATTGATCAGTAAGTGGTCTTAGTTTAAGGACTTTGTGAACTTTTGAATACTGTTTATTCTTCTTAAGTTCTCATTTTCTGCATTCAGAGACCGTCTTTGTTCTCCAGCCCTTCTTTGGAAATCTTTTTGGCGCATAAATCTCACCTAACTGTATTTATGTCCCCTCCACACACTTTTTAAAATTTTGATCTTTAAAAAATTGTTAATTGCTTCCATTTTCTAGCTCCTTCCTTGCGGTAATTGGTCCCAGAGTGAAATATTGTCCTTAAGATCATGCTAATATAAGAATAATATGTTTTCATTTCTTCTTTTTAGATTGTATTTAGCATTTGTCATGGCTTCTCTTAGTTTTGATTTGTTTTTTTTTTGTTTTAGATTATTTTCCCAAAATGTGCCTCTTTATTTCCCTGAATATTCTTAATAACATTATCAATAATTACTAAGTCCATCAGTAAACTAAATTAAGAAGAATAACAATAATAAGCCATTGCATTTAGAGGATAGTTCTAGGTTTTTCCTCATTTCATCACTTAATTTGGTCCTTAATTTGGGCTACATTTTTGCAAATAAGCTCATTTTATTTTGGCTTTAGCCTCTATTCTTTCTTCTTTTGCTCTCCCGATATGATGTCTAGCTCTTGTCTGTCACTTGAGGTCCAATATAATTTGAATTAAAGCATCCTACTTGGCTCCTGGCATCTTTTTCAAACTTGACTTCTAAGACACATTTTGAGTGACTGCCTTATCTCTGGAGAGCACTAACATTTCTTCCACCTTCAATTTGGAGCTTATCCAGAAGCTAATTTCACTTGCAACTAATTTATTCAACAAATGTTATCAAATGTGTGCTGCATGCAAAGCACAAGTCTAGGTTTGTGGGGGAGATAAAGCAGAATGGACTGAGCTTTTGATTAGTAACACGTATTAATCTGCCAGGAAAATATATCAGTAATACCCAGGATGAGATAATGTGGGATCAAGATTATGAGAGGTACAAACTCAATGACAGTGGAGAGCCAAGGAAAAGGAACTGGTAGAATTCATTGAAGGCGAGTGTTTCCTAGCAAGCAATGGAGGAGTTTAGCTTGCTGGTCATTCAGGTCAGCCAACCCAGCCCCTTTTATATCTCAATATAGACAGTGGTCTCCTAGTAAATGCTTAGCACTGGCTTTGTGGGAGTGGAGGAGGAGTCCTTATTGTGGCATTTGTTCATGTCCACGTGTGAGTGCTTCTGGTTGGCTGATGTCACTGAATATGCAGTTGGGGAAGCAGTGCACAGAGGTGAGTTCCCTGGGCCAGTATGAGGTGGTTCCTGTGTACTGTTAAGTATGGGCCAGAGATAGAACCACTAGTAGAATATTTTGAATTTCCTTAACATTTTTAAAACTCACCATGTTTCCTGTAGGGACCACTAGTAAACAGCTTTAAAAAAGAAAGTCCTGACCTAGCCGGTTTGGCTCAGTGGATAGAGTGCTGGCCTGTGGATCAAAGGGTCCCAGGTTCGATTCTGCTCAAGGGCGTGTACCTTGATGGCAGGCTCTTCCCTGGCCTGGGCCCTGGTAAGGGCTCATGCAGGAGTCAGCCAATTGATGTATTTCTCTCACATCAGTGTTTCTCTCTGTCTTTCCCTTTCTCTTCCACTCTCCCTAAAAATCAATGGAAAAATATCCTCAGGTGAGAATTAAAAGCAAACAAAACAAAACAAAAAAAGAAACACCTTGGTTTTGTGGAACTAGAGGCAGGGGAAAGACCTCATTTTTATATTGGATTTGGTGTACCCTCTTTATCCTGAAAGTAGACAGGGTTAAAATAGGAAATGAGGTCAGTGGACCTAATTTGGGGACAACTGGGCCTCCAGGAAGAAAAATTGATGTAGTAATATGAATGCTGAAGCCAGAAGAGGGCTCTGGGGTGTAATGGGCCCCAGATAACATTTGATGTTGGCCACTAAAAGTGAATAGGATTTATTGCTGTTAATTCTAAATATTTTTATTACGTGTTTAACAAGTGGGGGAAATAACAAGATTTCATGTAAAATCCCAATTTGAATATCTAATGACAGGACATTTTTTACTTTTATTTCTATATCATATGCTTTAATGGTGGTGATATTCATGGAGAATATGATATGTATGTGCTGTTTTTTTTCTATTGCTGTTATTTCACTTATGCATTCCTAAGCATCCTCACAGATTGCATACTTCAGTTTTTAAAGATTGACATAGGTCTGTATGAGTTTAACAGTGAGAAAAATTCTCAAGACATGGACACAAGTTGGTGAAGAGAATGAGTAAAGGCAACCAAACGGGAAAAATCCAGTTTGTGGGTAAAGAACATCAAGATGCCCAGGAGAGCCTGGAATTTATGGGAGTGTGTCTAAGTCAGCTGGGGCTGCTTAAAAAATGATACCATAAATTGCATATTTACGAAGCAAAAATTTATTACTCACGGTTCTGGAAACTGGGATGTCCAAGGTCAAAGTGCCACAAGGTGCTATCAGAGTCTGTTGCTAATGAGAACTCTCTTCCTGTCTTGTAGACAGCCACCTTCTTGCTCACATGGCCTCTCCTTAGTGTGTGCTCCTGGAAAGAGAGAGATGGAGTGAGGGAGAGAAAGAGAAAGAGAGAGAAAGAACTTCTTCTTATAATGGCATTTAGTATAAGGAACTAGTCCCATCCATCGGCTCCACCCTCATACTCTCATCTGAACATAATTATCTCCCAATGACCTCACCTCCACATACCATCACATTAGGGATTAAAGGTTCAATATATGAATTCTTGGAGGACCCAAACATGCACTACATAATAAAGTAAATAGAAAGTAGGTTTGAAAAAGTTGGTTGGACCAGATTACAGGGTGCCTTTCCAGTTCAATAAAGAAGGTAGGAAAATTCGAAGTTCATTAATGCTATCGAAGACATTGATTGTGAGAATAGCATGATCAGACCTCAGCTTTGGGAAAATTCATCTAGCAAGAAACAGTTGCTTCTTAGCATTTGTTTGATTTTGGCTTTGTCATCAAGAACCAGCTGGCTGGGAAAGGGCTTGGAGTAGATTATTTTTTGTAGAAAAATGTATCTCCTGCTAAAGCCTCAAAGACATGCTGGAAGGTTTCATGCATAATACAGAATTCATAGCCAGTGAGGAAATAGACCAGGTGCTGACCTACAAAATGGTTGCTACTGATCTTCAATGAGGGAAGCATAAAAATGGAGAGTAAGTTTTTAGAAACTTTTACATTAATTTGACAGAGTAATTTTATGTTTTTTAAATCTAAAAAAATGGATTCTTTATATTATGTTCTTTATTACTAATGTATTTTCATTGTGTTTTACAAAGGCATTGCTCCATAGTTTCTTAAAAATTAAAAATAATAAATTGGGCCTTTACTGTTGAGGGTTTGAAAAGCACTGACTGTAGAGCCATTAAGAGCAGACACGGGTTGTTCTGCCTGTGTCCAAATCCTCACGCCATCACTTGCCACCTGCTTGGCTTTAGGTTAGTTATTTAAATCCTCTGACTCACATTTCTTGGGATAATAGTGGCCACTTCATAGGAGAGGGTTAATGTGAGCGTTAATTAAGATTTTCTAAAGTTGTCTGCCCAACGTCTATTGTTTAGTATGCATCCTTTAATATATATTATTAACTCAGAGGTGATGTTCTCATCCCAGAAATGCTTAAATGTTTCCCTCACAATTACTCCTTCTTTCTATTAGTTTCCTATGGAAGCGATATAGGAAACAAAAGATAATTACGAGTAAAAAACACCGCTTTATTAATAGTTGCACCTACCTAATGCAGAGCTGGTAAAAGCCTGAGCTCATCTGGTGAACAATTATTCAGAAAAATAAATGTATGCTGAGGGTCCCCTGTGTGCCAGACAGTGTGCGTGAGGATACATGGAACCAAGTCAGACATATGGAGCTGAGTCAGTGAAGGAGACCGGCTGAAACGAAAACCATCACATAAGTAAGTGGATGCTCTGTCTGAAATTACCAAGGAAAGATGTATTTGGGAATATGTATGAAAAAGGATTTTTTGTTGGTTTGTTTAGGAATGCCAGAGAAGCCTTCTAGAGGAAATTATGCTTAAACTGAAACTTTAAGAATGACTAGGCATTGCCTACATACAAATATATGGTAGAGAAACTGCCTATGCAAAGGCCCTGTGATAAGAAGGAATAGGATGAACATAAAGAGCTGGACTATAGATAATAAGGGATTGAATAGCATGAGATGAAGGTAGAGAACTAGGGATTAGATGAGGTGGGTCTTTTTTAAAAATTTAATTATTTTTTTCATTTCAAGAAAAATGATTTTAAATATAATGTTACATAAAATAAACATGAATATTTCAAGCATAATAATTTTAAATATAATGTTACATGCAATAAATACCAATTATTCAAGAAAAATGATCAGTCTCTATGTGGTCTCCACCTTCAGTCAGGGTTCTCTCCTGTGAGTTTTCCATTGATTATTCAGGAAGACTTTCCGCATTTCAGTTGTAATTCCAGCTTGTTCCTGGGAGCATGTCTGTGCAGCATTCACCTACTCTGCTGCCATTTTTATTTTTATCTATATCTTTACCCAGGTGGATCTTTATGACTCATCCTCAGGATTTTTTTTCCCCTAACAGCAATGGAAGGCTCTTGAAGGGTTTTGATCTGGGGAGGGGATGTAGTATAATTTGCGATAGGCACACTTTTAAGGTAATCTCTGCTTCTTGCTATTATACCCTGTAGAATCCCCTCTCCTTGAGTAGGGGTAAAATTTGTGACTTGTTTCTAGCCAATAAAAAATGAAAAAGATGGGGGGATTTCACTCTTATGGTGACATCATACGAGACTCCATTTTAACAGATTAGAGCAAGAAATTTTCCTTGCTAACTTGATGAAGTGAGCAGACATTTGAGGAAGTTCACATGGCAAGGAACAGAGTGAGACTTTCAGGATCGGAGGGCAGCTTCCAGTGGACAGCCAGAAAAAAACTGGGGCCCTTCCTTACACAGCTGCGAGAAAATAGATTCCACCAACAACTTGCATATCCTGGAAGAAGACTCTTCCCCACTCAAGCCTTCAGATGAAAATATAGCCCATCTGACAACTTTATTGCAGCCTGGTGAGCCCTGAGCAGAGGACATAAGCTGAGTCTGGACTTCTGACCCATAGAAACTGAAATGATAAATTGTGTTGTTTTAAGCCACTCAATCTGGCAATTTATTTTTGCAGCAATAGAAAACTAATACTTGGTGTTATGAGAACATCTCTGTGGTTGCTTTTAGATAACAGATTCAAACAAAAAAGGATGGATGATGATAGATCAGTAACTAGATAAGAGATGAGACAGTAATGGAGGAAGAGATGGAGAGAAGTGATTTTAGAAATATTCTGTATGCAAACTCTGTGATTCTCAGTCTGAATACATTCAAAGTAAAATCGAAAACAAAACAAAACAAATAACAAAGAGAAAACCCTTGAAAGTATCCAGAGGGAAAGATAAGACACTGACTCTCAAAGGAGCAAAAATAAAATAGACAAGTAACATCTCAACAAACATGATGGGAATCAGATGCCAATAGCATGATATTTTTAAAGTGCTGGAAAAAAAAAGACCAAGCTAGATTTCTCTGTCTTGTGAAAATGTCTTTTAAAAGTCAATGCGAAATAAAGACATTTTTGGATAACTAAAAACATATTTAGTCAATTGCAGACCTTGACTACAGAAATTCTAACGGGAATTCTTCAGGCAAACAAAAATCCCATTTAAAACACAAAAATAAGAAATGAGGAGCAACAGAAGCGACAAGTGTAAATGAATATTGATGTACAAAATGATTAAGATGTCCTGGGATCTGAGTAGAATATATAGAATTAAAATGCACGATAATAATTAGTCAAGCACATCCCCAGGAGGAAACCTGAAGCTGCTAAAGTGAAGGCAGTAAAGTGTTCAAGGGCCCAAAGCTTTTACACAGTCATCTCATGTGCTGGTAATCCTGGTTTATACGAAGTAATAGTCCTAATTGGTTGGATTCAGAACTCTTCTGGGAGGACAGAAACCTTGAAATGGTGAGCAGAGTTATGTCTGGCATGATACGGGACATTTTCCCTAGGAATGTCATAGCAAATGATACATCACATTAACTCTTCTATATTAAAATAGCCAAGCTATGAATACTCCATTGTTAAACATTGGAAAGCAAGAATGATGAGTATTGATTTTAAATATATAATTACCTGTCATGGATACTATTTTTTTTTTATATAGGTGTGCTTATCTTTGCAACCTCTGACAGCATCGTATATAAACATTACCCATCTATGGTTCAGACTTGCAAAACGCTCAGTGCCTCTGGTGTTAAACCTGTGGAGAATTTTGCTTGTTGCTTTTTTATTGACAGCTATGATCGAGTTTAGGATTATTTTGCACTTACTGGGTTCCTGAAGCACAATTTCTCACGTTCCAATATCTTCCTTATTTCAAGATTGTCAAGGGTGTTGTGATGGTAATTTCCAGGAGTTTCATTATATCACTGAAAGCTTCTCTTCTTGATTTTGTCTTAAGGAAAAGAAAAAAAAAAAGAGTAATGGACTAGGTTTTCATTCACGTATGAGATCTATTTGTCTTTATAAAGGACCATGGCTTGTCTTCAGTGGATTGGTTTCTAAAACAGAAGGTTATTTTATTGCTGATATTATGTATGAATTCTTACCTCTTCCTTTTCACATAGCATCTTGAGTGTCAGAAACCTGGGAGTTCAGCCTAAATTATTTGTCTTTTGTGTGTACATATGCGTTGCTTTTCCACTCCCCTCTGCCACATTCACCCCCATCGCCTCCACTGCTGTACAGGACCTGGCTGTTTGGCGTCTTTGTCCTGGGATTTCTGTAGCCAAACACAGAGCCCCTCCCCGGTGGCTGCGCAGCTCAGGCTCCCTCACCGCAGTGAAAACAGGGGTCTGTCTGATGTAATGGTCCTGAGTTAAGAATTTCAGTTTTAACACGCGATGTATCTTTTCAGAGGCTTCTGTAATCAGCCCCCCAGCCTATACTTTTCCGTCGGTTAGTCCAGGTCTGGCACTCAGCCTCCCAGCCTCCCTCTCCCGTGGTATTGTGGGTGGCTGGTTTAGCCCACTGCTGGGGTTTGAACACACAGCAGAGAAAGCGCCGAAGGTCAGTGCTCTCCACGTGAATCATTCCCAGCTCTGATGATGGCCTTAGGGACTGAGCTTCTTTCACAGGGACATCTTCACACTATACTTTCTTCCTGGAATGTTTGTATCAAAGGGCCTTTTCCCCGGGTTTGCGAGGCTGCAGTCGGAGGAGAGCCGTGCTTTTAGAACCAAGGTGTTGCTCGGCATGGAAACTCTTGGAACCTCTGATCGATTTCATCTTGGGAACAGCAGACAGAAAGGTCAGAGGAAAACGTCAGTGATGACCAAATTGCTGAAGAACAGAAATCTCCCCAGCTTGAGTGTCACCACACATTATTTAGGCATAACTGTCACACCCCCAAGTGCTGTTTGCCTCTTTTACTTTGCATACTTGGGGCAAAAATAATACGGGTCAGGAGATGTTTCAGGGGGCACAGTGGCTGGATTTCTCCTCGGGATAAGAGGAATGTTCTATTCCCTTCAGCAGTCTCCTGTGTTCCCATGTACTCTTGGTTCTTCTTAGACTTGAGTTCTGGGGGAGAACTGGGACCCCACTGATGTTCCTGGAGAAGGGAAAGGATGGAAGATGGATGCAGAATATGGATGGGACAGGGAAGAGCACACAAAACTGTCTAGGTTCTCTTATAGATTCCTGGATCACACCCCCATCTAGAGAATCAGGATTTCAGGAGGCTGTGCCCAGGGATCTGTCCTCTTTCAGAGCTCCCCACACTGGTTTGGAACATCATCCTGTTTGGAAACTACTTCCCTGGGGCAGTTGTCCCTGCTTGTCACATGGACTTGACAGAGGTGCTTATGGTAACTAAGGCTTGATCCATGTGTGGTCAGATCTCGGATGCAAAGCTGGGACTTGAAGGTATTAGAGAAAAGGGGAGACCATGAGAGAGACATGAACTGGCTTAGTCAACAACAAGCGTATATGGTCCAATCATTCACTTAACACATATTCATTGTGCACCTACATGTGCCAGGTGCTTTTCCAGATGACAGTAGTGAATAAGACAGAAAAATCCCTGTTTTCAAGGACATTACAATTGGTTAGCCAAAGAACCAAGTAAACAGAGCCACTTCCATTTACATTAAACATATTAAATCTAGAATTGCTCACCAATAGGTAATTGATTGATAAATTAGGACCAACATTGTGTTATATTCCATGTTCCTTAGTCTAATAGCATTAGAATCTATTCTTGTGTACATACCCCAGGTTTCTGTGGCTATAGAAAGGCAAAATCTTGCAATTCTTTTTGAGTATAAGTCATTTCCTTCTTGTCAGGCTTTGTTTATGCCTCTGGAGCATGCTGAGATCGACCGCTGGTTATGAGTCCAGGGGCACAAGGGCGACTTGTCTATTTTATGGAGGGGTCATGTCATAAATATCAAGGAAAGGAAGTTTCCTGATCCTTCTGGTCACGCTATCTCAGTGTGTTTAACGTGCAGCCTCCAAGCTGCCGAGAGTAGTATTTGCAGTTAGACCTCTTAGCATTCCATGAGGTTTTAAAGCAATGGTTCTCAACTGGGAGCAGTTTTGCCCCCCCCCCAAAACATAGTGGTATGATTGTTCAACTGGGAAGGGGGTGCTACTGGCATTTAGTGGATGGAGGCCAGGGATGCTGCTAAACACCTGACAGTGCACAGGGCAGCCCTTCACATTACAGAATTATCCAGCCTCCAATGTTAGCAGGGCTGAGGGTGGGAAACCCAGATGTAAGTGAATTCACTGAGGATAGATTTATTTAATGTTAGAGGCCCAAATAACTAAAAGAAACCTGATTTTACATGGGCTCTGATGATTTTGTTCTAGATTCATTTCCAACTAACACTTACTGGGTTCCTACTAGATGATGCTTCCTGCATAATTACCTCAGGCACCCTGGGATCTAGGTACCACACACCTTTTTATAAAGAGGAAACTGAGTTGAGAGAGGTTCTTGCCCAATGAGTGGCAAAGCAAGGATCTGAACTCAGGATCTCTGCTTTAGAGGGCAACTCAGCCAGAAATAGCTGTCCCAGGGCACCACGGGGTCCTTACATGGCAGTGTTTCTCTTTCAGGCCTTGCTGCTTGCTTGAGGTCTGGCTGTATGATGTCACTCACATTGTCAGTATCCTGCTGGGAAGTGGTGCTGAATTCTTTTGCTTTCAAAATTGGCTCTGTTAGAGATTGAACAGGTGACAGCACATAATTATTCCTTTCCTTCTCTGCCTGTGTTCTCTGGTCTCATTCAGAGGCACAAAAGAGACACATTTGTATAGGCAGGGAGTGCCAGGGGGTCCTGGTGAGTGTGTCTGAGCCATGTGACATGGAATGAAGGCTGAACAGGCCATTTTGAGGCATGTCTCACGTGGGGTCATGTCTGCTTGTTTCAATTCACAGTGTGGTGACCAGGGGACTCCACACTTGTGAAATGAAAGGCCACATGGGGAGACCCCGAATGCCCATATCTTCCCTTCACCAAACCCAGTGCTGTCTCCTAGAGACTTGAAACTGCTTGGGAAAAGGAAACTTGTCATTTCCGTTGGCATTTATGAGCTTTGGGAAGCTGGGGCAGCTGTTCCTCCTGGCCAAGCGGTGCCCCCGGAGCAGACTTGCAATCAATTCCTAACCTGTTGCCAGGAAGCTCAGGAATCGTGCAAGTGACTTAATCACCAATGATTAAACATTAAGTGCTTTCTAACATGTAAACATTAGGCTCGTTTATGATTGTGAGAGCAGCAGTAAAGCAAGGGGGAGAGTTTACTGCGTCTCCACTTGTGCAGCAAATTGAGTTTCTATCGACAAGGAGAAATGCTTCTCCCAAGAAGCACCTCCAAGTGCCTGGATGAGAAGATGGGCCTTGGTTTGTAGGTTTAAAAAAATACAATAATAACATTTATAGAGATGAAGCTGTCAACACTACCCCTAATACTGCAGATTAATTTTGACAGTCATCTTTATAATGCAGGGGAGAGAGCTAGTCTGCCTCCCTGGGGAATGTCTAGAGATGAGACCAGACAAATGTATTTGCTATGGCTGCTTTGTTGTATTTGATCTTAAAATATTTTTTTCTTATTTTGCAAACTTTTATTCATAGGTGTGAACACATTAGCATAAATAACTCTGTCCTCTGGGCATATTTTTATGTCTGTTTTTATGTGTGCACAGCTTTTTATTTTTCTGGAATTGCACATGTTCACACAAAAGATGACACTCACAAAGATAACTAGCATTTACTGAGTGTCGCCATGCACCCAGCACTTTTGGTCTTAGGTGCTTTGTATGTGTTGACTGGGTTGGGGCACACTTATCCCTTGGGGACAGACATTCATGGTCTGGAAGATGGAGAAGCTCCTGAAGCTGAGGAAATGTTGGAAATAGCACAGATGGGACTTGGATCCAGGCAGTCTGGCTCTGGGTCTGTGTGCTGAGCACCTTACCCTTGGTTTGTTCTACTCACTTCCTTTTCTCTACACACGAGGGAACATGGTGTTCCTGCAGGATTTGTGGGCTCTGGGCCATGGGGCCTGGAAAATGGGGGTGAGGGCGATTAGAGGAGAGGCAGGGATGCTGAGCCTGTGGTCCTCCCAGACAGGAGTCGCTCAATTAAGTTGTCCTACTTTCCTGCTTTACTTGCTGGGGCACCAAGTGAGCCAGCACTAGGCCCATAGGTTGGCTTTAAGTTGGGGAGGTTAGAGCTATAACAAAGGGATTAGCTTAAAGGGACTGAATTCTCATTCTCATAGGAGGTGTGCATATCTCACATGTTAATTTGCTTCCTTAAACCATTTCACACTGCCAACATTAACCTATTCTCAACCTATCAGAACAGCAGTTTCATGGTACAACTGTATCTATGTTTAGGTTTTATTTATAACTACAGATGAAACAACCCTTAATCAGATTTGGCAATTTGGCGGGATGATTTTCCTTTTGTACCATGCAGATATTTTCCTTCTCTCATAGATTATTTATTCTTCATCCTCGCTCCCTCATTTGGGAACCATAATGGCATTTCTTTTTACATTACTCAGCTGTCTTCTAGTTTGCATTCATTAATGAACATCAGGCTACCTTTTTATTTTAACCCTCTTGTCCTTTTCCCTTAACTTTGTCTTTTCACAACTTCCAGAGAAGAATCCTATCCTAATAAAAGCCTAATATGCTAAATGTCCATTGTCCAGTTAGCCATTCAACCAATCAAATTGTAGTATGCCAATGATATGCTAAGGCTGCTCAGCCTCTCACTATGACATGCACTGGTCACCAGGGGCAGACACTCCAACCGGCAGGTTAGCTTGCTGCTGGGGTCTGGACGATCAGAACTGAGTGAGACAGACCAGACATTCCCTGGAGCCCTCCCACGTTCCCTCTCCGGCTGGCCAACCTCCTGTGTCCCTCCTCGGCCCCAATTGTGTACCAGTGGGGTCCCTTGACCTGGCTTGTGCCCTCTCACAATCCAGGCTGAGGGATTCCTTCACCCGCCCTACAAGTGCATCAGGCCTTTTGTCTTATATAATAGAGGATACTTTCAGCAGCAATACTAAAAAGTTAAAGAAGGTTACAAAATAGAGAGAAATATTTTTAAAAGCCCTTTAATTCTATTATCAGTATTTTGGCTTGCCACGGCTTTTTCATTTCTTTCAGTTGATGTTATTTGAAACTGTGCCAGCTTGCATGCTGCACTGACATGTCATGTTCCTCTTGCTCACTTTTCCCTGCTTACATGTGGGCAGTGTGTCCCAGAAGGGAAACACTTTGGTTCTCAATGGTCAGCTTTCTCCTCTGCTTCAAGGAACACAAGAAATATACAGGTTCAGGCTGAGACAAGAAATGCTCTTCCATGAAGAGGCTGCAGCAAGGGCCTTGGCTAGGAGTCAACATTGGCAGAATGACCAGCCTTCTACTCTTTCAAGAGTTCTGCCTTTATTTCATGATTCATTTTTTTATAAAGTCTCTAAACACGAACACATACCTCTTTTCAATCATGAATCTAAAATTATATTTCCAGACAAGCTCAGTTGTCTTGGAGATGAGCCACCTCCTGCCATCTCAAAGACCATTCCTTTAAAGTAAGTGAACCAGGATGGTGTATGTCTGGAAAAACAGGTAGGAAAGTGTTATTTATCTATGTTATTGAGAACTGGTGTGACATAAAGATGTCAATATGCATATTTTCATTTATCGTTATGTTGAACAACTAAGTAAACAGTGAGAATGAGACCCAGAGCTGGGTGCAGGTCAGAGAATTAGAACTCCAAGCAGAGAGTGGGACATGCTGACAGATTATGTAAAAAAAAAAAGAGAAAATGAAAAAGCTGACCATGGCCTGGCCACTATGGCTCAGTGGTTGAGCATTGACCTTTGAACTAAAGGTCAAGGTTTAATTCCCAGTCAGAGCACAAGCCTGTGGGCTTGATACTTAGTGGGGGGCAGGAGGCAGCCAATCAATGATTTCCTCTCATCACTGATGTTTCTATTTCTTTCTCCCTCTTTCTTCCTCTCTGGAATCAATAAAAATATATTCATTTTACAAAAAGAAAGGAAAAGCTGACCATGGTGTTGACTGTGAAACTGTGAAGGGCACATCATTTTCCATCCTTATTTTTTCCTCATTTAAAAAATATCAAAGATAAACTAAGATAACTCTAAGAATTTCCTAACAACTTAGTGATCCTATGAGCTCTCTTACATGTCAGAATTTTCTTTGGAGAATTCTTCAAGAGGACCTGGAGACCTTTTCAAGAGGAGTAATAAATAGAATCAAGGAGTTTGTAGGTAAGACATGTGAGTGAAGAAAAGGTTTAGAAAGCAAGAAATATTTTGCCTTGGAAGAGAAAAAATAAGAGACTGATACAATTTTAAGATAACAAAATAATATAAAAATATGAATCTAGCTTTTCTTTAAAGCTAATATACTATGATTTGAAAAGAATGCAATATGCTCATTAGAACTATAAAACTAGTAAAGAGCCTTAACCGGTTTGGCTCAGTGGATAGAGTGTCAGCCTGTGGACTCACGGGTCCCAGGTTCAATTCCAGTCAAGGGCATGTATCTGGGTTACGGGCACATCCCCAGTAGGGAGTGTGCAGGAGGTAGCTGATTGGTGTTTCTCTCTCATAGATGTTTCTAGCTCTCTATCTCTCTCCCTTCCTCTCTATAAAAAAATAAATAAAATATATTAAAACTAGTAAAGAATCTACACACACAAAAGCAAAAATATAATTGCATCCCTCAAACTCACCTTTAATCTTTCATTGGCTTGTCTTTTAGCACTTTCAGTTAAAAAAAATACCTATATAATGTTACATATTATATAATTCAGTTATCTTATTATTTTAAATTTATATGAAAATGAGCATTCCTAAATGTTATCATTTTTGCAAATATAGCTCCATTTTATTCTCATGAAATTATGCCATGGTTTATATAGCTATACAATTTTTTGCTTCTAGTCATAATGCTGCAGAAAACATTTTGCATACCACTTTGTTATATATTTTTACTGTTTCTCCATAACAGAACCCTGTTCCTGAGATTCCTGCACCAATGGGAATGGACTGTTTGAGGTTGTTGATAATATTGTCAAATTGTTTTCCAGAAGTTATATTCTACCAAGTTACAGTCCTAACAACAATGTGTTTCCCTTCTCACCAGTGAGCTTCCCAGAGGTTATCTAATCTAATAAAAGAGTAATATGCAAATTAACCTTCACTCTCTTTCACCTAAGCCACGCCCACCAGTCAAGCCACACCCATCAGCCAATCAGAGTGTCGATATGCAAATTAGCCCAGCCAAGATGGCGGCCAGCAGCCATGGAGCTAGAGCAAATAGGAGGCCAACAATGGAGGAAACTGCCTGCCTAGGCCAGCTGTGGCCTCTGCTCAAGGCAACAAAGTTTCAATTATAGAGGATAAACTCCAGAAATCTGCTTCCAGCCAGCCTTGCTGGGACTTTGGGTCAATGGGAGCTGTGGCCTGCCTGCAAACAGCCCTCAGCCCCTCACCCAGGCTGGCCAGGCACTCCAGTAGGGACCTAGACCCTGAAGAGACTATGGGCAGCCAGAAAACGGCCCCCAGCCCCTCACCCAGTGGGTGAGGGTCCCCACTGGGGGGCTTGGCCAGCCTGCGAACAGCCATCAGCCCCTCACCCAGGCTGGCCAGGCATGCCAGAAGGCGGACATCCCCTGAGGGGTCCCAGACTGCGAGAGGGCACAGGCTGGGCTGAGGGAACCCCCGAGTGCACAAATTTTTGTGCACCGGACCACTAGTAATTATATAAATTGTATTATATTTTAATTATATAATTATCTTTTAATTAGGGGCTAATTTGAGAGAGAGAACCATATTTTGCTCCTTCCCCCCTTTTTCCCCTTTCTCTCTCCCCCCCTCTCTCTCACACACACACACTCTTACTTGAATACTTTTCCACATGCTCATTAACAAGGTTTGTTTCTTCTTTCTTGTAAATGTGTCTGTATGAACTTTGTTTACTTGTTGATGTTTTAATGATTTTGACCAACTACCAGATTGACTTAGATTTTTCCAAGGACAGGAAAGCATGGTGTAAATAAAAAAACCCAAATAAACAAAAAAATAAAATAAAAAATCCACTTGCTGAGGAAATTGCTGCAAAGACTAAAACCTATGAGTGAATCTGAGTGAATGCAGCCTCAGAAAAAATGTCACAGCTTGAATGAGTCACTTCGCTTCTCTGCATCTGTGTTCAACACTGTTAAGTAGGCATCAAATGTGGTCATCTTTATGACCATGAAAATATACTCTTAGAGAAGAAGGAGGAAAGAGACCTCAGAATTATTGATTTACTGGTCAGAGATACCAGAATAATGATTCTTTTTTTGGTATCAGATAGGTACTTCAAATCCATTTACCACAGATTCCAGCAAAGGAATTTTCCAGAAAAGATATGATAGTTTGATGCCTATTTGTCTCTTTTTTTTTTCATTTTTTCCCTTTATTGATTAAGATATTACAAATGTGATCTTATCCCCCCAATGTCCTCCCATCTCCCCACTGCCTATATGTCTCTTGTCTTTCTTCCTATTTTCCCTCCCTCCCTCCTTTTCTTTCTTTCTTTCCCTCCCTCCCTCTCTTCCTCCCTCCCTCCTTTCCTCCCTTTCTTTCTTTCTTTCCCTCCCTCTCTCCCTCTTTCTCTCTCTCATCTGTCTATCATCTATCATCTATCTGTTTGTCTATCTATCTATCTATCTATCTATCTATCTATCTATCTATCATCTATCTCTTTTCTGTCTTTATCCAATAACTCCTTGAGCAGGCCTAGTCTTCTTAACAGCTACTTCCCTCCACAGACAGCCCTGTGTCCTCACATCTGTTGCTCAGGTAATCCCGCTTCCACCTCAGATTCCTTCCCTTCTGAGCCTCCTTTTATTTTCTGCTGGTGTATCTGGGTTTGAGTTAGACTTCAGCTACACTTCTATGCTCTGATCTCTGAAGGGACATTTTGTGTAGGGTAATTGGAACATTCTGAAGCTGAAGGGATAGTCCCCTGACATCCTGGGCCCATGGCTTGACCCCTCAACAGTCTAGGTTTTTGCCTTTCCAGCAGGTGCTGAGGTAGAAAGTAGTGGTGATTGTTTCCTCTTGCAATTAAAAATATCTGAATTATAATTTCAATGATCATAGTGAAATTAACTGGCCATCAAGAGGAGATTTTTATTTTTAATTATATAAGACATTTTGGAGGATGAGAACTTTCCTTGTCTATGATTGCAAAGGAAGGACAAAGTCTTGGCATCCTGAGATGTTCTCTGGGTCCCTACCCTATTCTGCAAGAATTGTCTCTCTCTGTTACCACTTGCCATGGCATAGTGAAGGGTTTTTGTTACTTTTTGTTTTTAGTAAAAATAATTGGACACATGGATTAATAATACAAGAAGTCATGAAGTTAAAATTTTAATGCCCTTGATTAGTCAAATATTTTTACTTCAGTGCTTTTGCAGAAATTTTAACCTCTGGCTAAACAATCATTACTTTGCAGTAATTTTTTTCCCTAGCCTCACATTCACTGGTTTTCTTTCTGACATAAATCCATTTATTTCAAGTTCTCAACACAGCTGAGGTTCTTTATCAATTGCTAATTATCCCTCACTCTACAGAAACACATTTCCTCTATATTCATGACACAGCACTTTTGTAATCTCAGTCTCACAGTGAATGCTCCTACAGAGAAGGATCCATATACCAAGTAGATTCAATGAAACTATTCTCTACTAACCCAAAGTAAAATAACAGGCTGTTCCTTATTTGGGGGGGTCTTGTCATTAAGAGTGATTTTTCAAAGTTGATACATCATCTCTCTAATTTACAACAGTCTGGTGATATGAATATGTGATAAAGCACAATTTACAGTATTTAATTAAGGATGGACAACTATTTACAAAGTTCTGGTATCCAACTGCATTATTCAGAATGAGTTATTGCCTATTTATCTCTACATGACTCTATAGGTTAGAAAATTACATTTCTAGCTTCACACACAGGAGAATGAAGATATAAATCAAGTAAATGCAAAGCAGTTGATCTCAAAGATGAATTCAGTTCACAGATTCCCTGTTATCCATGAACTACTTAAATAATATTAATAGCCAACATTTATTAACTACCTACCTCATGTCACTCCCTATACTTGGTATGGGAGCATTTAGTGTTTTCACAATGGTAATTCCCATATCCCAGTTGGAGTAATTAAGATGAGACCTAAGGAATTAACATTAGCCAAGCACTTGTAAGAGGAATAGAGGACCAAATTCTAGGTAGAGGAAACAAAAAACAAAAGCACTAGAAAATATTTGGAATTCTAAAAATGAAAAGAAGGTTTAGCAAAGCTGAATTTAGTAGAGGGGACTGGTGAAAGGACTATAAGTTTTATAAAGTAGCTGAATTAGTTTGGAATGTAAATAGGTAAAATTTGGATTTTATTGTAAAGACTGGGGGTGAGGGGGCGGTTCCTTCAGCCTGGCCTGTGCTCTCTCACAGTCTGGGATCCCTCGGGGGATGCCCACCTGCTGGCATGCCTGGCCAGCGTGGGTGAGGGTCTGATGGCTGTTTGTAGGCTGGCCAAGCCCCCAGTGGGGACCCTCACCCCATGGGGGTATGGCCAGCCTGGGTGAGGGGCTGAGGGCCATTTTCAGGCTGTCCACAGGGTTCAGGTCCCTACTGGGGTGCCTGGCCAGCCTGGGTGAGGGGCTGAGGGCTGTTTTCAGTCTGGCCACAGCCCCTTCAGGATTCAGGTCCCTACTGGGGTGCCTGGCCAGCCTGGGTGAGGGGCTGAGGGCTGTTTGCAGGCTGGCCACAGCTCCAATTGACCTAAAGTCCCAGTAAGGCTAGATGGAATCAGGTTTCTGGGGTCTTATCTTCTATAATTGAAACTTTGTTGCCTTGAGCAGAGGCCACAACCTGCCTAGGCAGGCAACAAAGCCTCCTGTTTGCTTCAGCTCTGTGGCTTCTATAATTGAAACTTTGTTGCCTTGAGCAGAGGCCACAGCCGGCCTAGGCAGGCAGTTTCCTCTATCGTTGGCCTCCTATTTGCTCTAGCTCCGTGGCTGCTGGCTGCCATCTTGGCTGTGCTAATTTGCATATCGACACTCTGATTGGCTGATCTGTGTGGCTTGACTGGTGGGCGTGGCTTAGGTATAATGGAGTGAGGGTTAATTTGCATATTACATTTTTATTAGATTAGATAAGTTGTTTTTTAATCAGGGATATGTCAAGATTTAATTTTGTGTTTTAAAATCATGATTCTGAGTACACTATGGATAATGAGTCAGAGAGGATGGGAACTGGAAGCTGGAGTCCAGGGAGTAGGTGATGGAGAACCCATATAAGAGATGATGTTCACGTTACCCAGGAGAGGGGTTGGACCAGGAGAAGTGGATGGACTGGAATGCTATGTAGTAGGTAGAACTGAGAGCCTTTGGGATCTGTTGGAACTGGAAGTGGGTAAGAGAAGAGGTGATGGCAGAAGGAAAGCCTAATGCCTGAGCTCTTATGTTGGTGCCATTTCTGACATCAAGAAGGCTGGAGGGTAGAGGGGGAGGGAAGCAGATGATGAACTCAGTCTGGTGCATGTGGAATGTTCAGTGCCGTTAGGTATAAAGTAGAGACAGCCTATAAGCAATTTGATATATGTGCCTGAGGCTCAGGAGTCAGGTTATGGGTAAAATTATAGAATGTATATTAATGTAATTTGATAATGAAACCAGAATAATGGATTAAATTGTTCAGGAAGGGGGTGCTGAAGTGCTAAAGAACACTAATATTTAAGAGGTGGTGAGAAGTGGCAACTTCTGTGGCACCTGAGATTTAAACGGGAGATGACTGAGAAATCCAGAGTTGACATTCCATGGAAATGAGAAAATAAAGTTTTCAGAAGGAAGGAAAGCACCAAATGCTACCTTGATCATAAACAAGGCTAGAGCTAAAATGTGTCCCTTAATTAAAAAAATATTAGATATGTTTTATGGTCAAAGGTAGTACATGATCACTGAAAACAAAAGCAATCCACAACAATATGCATAGCTATAAAAATGATATCTTGCACAGGTTTAAAAGATTCTTACTAATCTCTAATGTAAAAGGACAATTCTAACTAGTAAGTTCTATAGTAAAACTAACTGTATAAAAGTAAGAGATATTCTTGTTTCTTATGTACAAATTTTAAAAAGCAAACATTAGAAGAATAAGCAAAAAAAAAATTTTAAATAGTTACTTGTTGAAATATTATGGTGTGTTCTTACATTGTTTTAACAAAAGCAAATTGTTTTAAAGCTAATTGAAATCAGTTGATAACGGAGAAAAGATTTATTTCAAGTGTCTTTAGTAATAGTACTGAATATAAATGTATATCTAAAGATAAGAAGTTTATAAAATTTTAAACTTCACTCAATATTTTTATTAGCAATGATATTAGTATCATTATTTAAAAATTATTCTATACTAGATGCCTAGTGCACGAATTTGTGCATGGGCGGGCTCCTTCTGGGTGGCCTGCAGGGATCAGGCTGAAACCCACAGTCTAATGCCACCTGCAGCTCCTACTTGCCACTTTCCATTCATCCCAGCTCCACTGTGCCTGCTGCAGGCTCATGCCTAGTCAGTCCCAATTGGAAGAGACTTGCATTGCCACAACAGCACTTGCCAGCCATGCATCCTGCATCTGGTGCCCTCTTATGGGGAGTGGCCTGTGTGATTGGGCTGAAACTGGCTCTCCGACATCCCTTGAGGGGTCTTGGATTGCGAGAGGGCACAGGCCAGGCTGAGGAACCCCACCAGTGCACAAATGGGCTGGGGAGGGACTGTTGGAGGGCTCCAGGGTGTGTCTGGCCCATCTCGCTCAGTCCCCATCAGCCGGACCCCAGCAGCAAGCTAACCTACCAGTTGCATATCATAGCATAGCAATGCACATCAAAGCTGTTGAGCGGCCTTAGCATATTATACTTTGATTGGTTGTTTGGTTCTGCCATTTGGTCTATTTGCATATTACCCTTTTATTATATAGGATAATAAAGAGGTAATATGCAAGTTAACCCTCACACACTCACAAGATGGCTGCCTATGACCAGGCCAGCAGTTAGTGAGGGATGAGCAAATGACTGAACAAGCAGGCTGCATGGAGCAACCAGGCCAGCAGGGGGCCATGAGGGGTGACCAGGCTGGCAGGGAGGACAGTTAGGGGCAACCAGGCCAG